>VYZW01001976.1:60460-73452 GCA_013401315.1 Balaeniceps rex | reverse complement strand
TCTACTTCCCACATAATAAATAAAAACATAATAATAATAAAAGTATACATCACAAACTAAGCCAAAAAGCAATTTTAAGGATAACTAGAAATTAAAAGCATGCCTTGAAAACATGAAACCCCTAAATGCTAAATGAATATTATGAGACCTCTGGAGCTACTAAGGGCTTATCCTCTTGAATATTTGTTCTACAGAAGTGAATTTTAAATACTTTGGTTAACAAACTGGCATATTGTAGGAGGATCTCCTCCCTGTAAAACATGCAACTATTTGCTCTAAAAGTTTGATATCTAGGACACAATCTATTTAGTATGTACATGTACTTCTTAAATGTTTAANAAAAAAAAAAAGGATACTGTAAACAGTTTACACTACATGACCCATGCTGCCATACGCTATTCTTTGTTCTAGTCTATAGTAAACAGGAAAGGTTTTCTGTCTAAAGTAGCCTTGCATCTATTGTCCACTTACTATTCCACTGAAGTCAATAAATATTTAGAATATAATTGCTACATTCACCAAGAAAGGGTTAGAGGGCAAGAAAAGCTTAAAAGGACAGTTTGGAAGATCAGTCCATTCAGATTGTAAGATTTAGTACCCTAACTTTCTGCAGTTAACACATAGATAATCCATACCTGTTGCAGCACCACACAAATGCTTCCCAATTCCTACCACTGGTAGTTTTTTCTTCTCCAAAATAGGTACCTTATCTGGAGGTGGGGAAAGAAAAAAATAAGAAAATAAACAAACACAATCCACAACAACCCCAGAACCTCTATTGTTAGAGTTGAGGCAATATTTTTTCTGGATAATATAATGTCAGCACACTTTAAAAAAGAAATAAATGTTTAACACTACTAAAAATACAGTGGTCTGTACACACAGTTATAAGCTATTAAAAGGGAAGTTTCTTTTTCTAAAACACATGAAGAGAATCAGGTGGTGTAGCTGAGAAGCACATTCTTCTTTTTCTTAAGCAACTCACCCTTGTCCAAAGGCAAAGGATACATTTTAATGCTGTTATGAAGCAATACGATTTTGTTTCTGAGCAGCAACACTACCTCATAGCAGTAAAATGATTACCCAAGAACACTGGACTGATTTGCCTTAACAGAATTATCTGTGGCCCAGAGATTAGCTCCAGCTAAGTAGTAATATAAATACTTTGCCTTTTATTAAAATGAAGTATTAGCATAAATGCAAAATCCTGTATTTCTAAGATAGTTACATTCATCTGTTTAACCATTTCAGCCTTTCTGTACTGCCTATGAAATGTAAATGTGACATTAATGCATCTCCTGATGACAAGTGTTCCCACAAATTCTACAGTATTGACATGCATAACATATCAACAATATGCATGACTTGCTTCATTCCGCACACATAAACCAAACAATGCAAAGGTGTTTAATCCTGCAAGTTCTAAAAAATGGTTTTGGTTTGGTATTTCTCACCTATAATGATGTCCTGTAAGTGTATAAAAAGCAGAAAATGTTAAATCCCCATTTAATATATGTGTGCATGTGTGTGTATATATATGCACACAGCATTAACGTGTCCAAGCAACCACTAAGAATAATCTTCAAAACCAAGTACATTTAAGCATGCTATATACAAATTGACTTGAACTCCAGTATTCAAAATCTAAAATTAAGCCTCTATTTCAGGATTATGCAAGCCAAGAAGGAACTTACTTAAACATAAGTGTCGAATATCAACTTGAAGCCTTTCAAATATAGAATCTCTCCTTTTATGTTTTCCATCCACCTGTGTAAACAGAACAAGATCATTAAGTAGGGCTGGCTGCTAATAATTATAATTTTGCTCCCAGGTATTAATGTCCGACTTTTTTCCTGTCAAGTCAACATCTGCATATTTCCAACATTAGACAACAGGATTTTTTTCAAATAAATTTGCTATTGGCAAAGTATGGAATGTAGGCAAACGCACTTCCAAAACTTTTAACATTTCAAAGGCTTTATGTTATTTTTGAAGATAAAGAGCAAATACTAACAGCTTCAATGACAACAGTTTAAAAGTTATAATCTGCTAATATGACAATATCCTCTCTTACCTTGAATCTTGTAGTTGCCCTTTCCACAAGCAAAAACTGAACATTTTCAACATTCTGTAAGGCAACATCAACCCAATGAGACAGCTTTCCTCGCCCAGCTCCAAACTCAACGAAACATCTTCCTGGACCAAGTAAATGTAATTTTTCCATGTTACCTAGAATAGAAGCCTACAAACATCAAAAGATTATTTACGAGCCAAGCAAATATACACACTGTGTATTGTAATGCCTGATAGAAAACACCAAACTGCAGAAGACTTTTTCAAATCTTCCCTTCCATGAGGGATTAGGGAAAATATCTTGTGTGTACAGAGGAAAGGGATTATAAATTCTAGCTAGTCAGCATCACCCTGCCCTTCTTCCACTGCTCACAGAACTCCACCCAGAAGTTTTTGGAATGGATTTTTGGGATCAGGTACACCTTACAATATTGTTCTCTGATGATTATCGAAGTAGCCATCCAAAATATGGGTACTGTACTGGGTTTTCTGTGAGGCATCAGTGCCTGCAGAGCCCACCCTCTCTGCTGCAGTTACACATTTTGTAATACATAGGAAAGGAAAGTAGAGCATGGGAAGAAAGTACAGAAAACAGACATTTCTCACTTTTTAAATTTTCTTCCCAAAACTTTCTATTTTGCTACAGTATGCAATCCATCTCTCAAAGTTCCTGCTGTTCAATATACATTAAAAAGGCAGAAGGTAAACTCAGGCTCTCCAGTCCTTTTTATGCATCTGTTACACAACCAGGAAATCTAGGACCAGCTCATACAGAAAAAGTAAAAAATTCCTTTTACTTCTTATCAAATACAACATTTTACCTTTTGTTGCTCAGATTTATTATGAGTTAATGTAAGTCAAAATTCAGAAGAACACCGCACAGTTTGTAAGTTATTTCAGTATCCTAATAAACTTTTGTTACTAACACTTAACAAAGCAGCCATGCAAAGGTTATATATATGCTATTATTTGAAGAGCATAGAGTTATAAAGCGTATCAGATTTCCTCTATATGAAGTGACTAGCATTATGCACGCACAGTCGCTTGAATTTACAGCAGTGGAATTCCACATGTTTAAAGCATCTATAGTTCTTAGTAAAGCAGTGACCATACCTGTTGTTTCAAGTGTTTGAAAGCAGATTCCCCATTCTTTGGGTCATTTAAAGCTCCTTGTAAAGCCTGGTGGGACAGTATTTGTTCCTTAAGGCGAAGTTCCAGGCCTACATGCAAATGCAAAACTGTTATGTATAGGTTTCCAGTTTCAAGAGTTTTTGGTTTTGTAACACACACATTACAATAGTCAGACATGAGCTGAATTTGTAGCACTAACAAAATAGTTTGTTGGGAGCATAAATCTATCATCATATGTTTGTAACAGAGCTATATTGTTATCTGTAGTGATATTTGAGTGGGAAACAAAAAACACATAAGGAAGGGAAATTAGCTGTATGAACAAAAGATCGATGTTTTATCATTCTCTCAATCTAGTTTAGTCTTCCGAGTAAAATTTAGCTATTGGAGGATTGCCTACATTTTGATGATAATTACTTCAGATGTGTTTAGTGCCAAACGTCTCACATTTTCACAGATATCTAACAACAAAAATAACAAATAAATATTTAATCAATTCAATTTAAAGCATCTTATTTTCAGTATTAAGTCAGCTCACCATTACTTGCTTTTTTCAACTTGATAATTAAGTTCTCCAGCTCTTCTCTGGATAGAGAAGAGATAGGTACCTTTTTGAGGGGAAAAAAAAAAGTGCCACCCATAAATACAAGACCTTTTTATTTTTGCTAGGTCTTTAGTCATATGATAAATTGCAACATGTTATGTAGGGACTGAGCTTTAGAACAAATAAATGTACTCACTTGTTTTTCTGGTATTTCTGCTACATCTTTTAAACCTGCATTAATATCTTGAACAAAGTAGACCTTTAAAAATCAAAAGAAAAGAAATCTGATTCTGTTAATTACCAGGAAGCAAAAAGCTAAATTCTTCAGTGTTTTTATCATAAGGTACATAGCAATAGGAATCCACTGCAAAAGAAGATATTCCAAGTATTTTTTTTTCCTATAGTCTGATCCTGAATCCCCGGCAGAAATGACCGTTCTGACACACTTTGACAAGATTGAACATGTTCATAGGAGTTAAGCTGTCAGTGCTTACTAGACTGATTCCAGATACCATTTTAAGGTTTCCCAGGTAATACTAAAGGTGCAATACTGGCAAGGCAGAAAGGCAGACAATAAAGAAGCTATCTTCTGTTTTCTTGACGCAGCTGTTGAGACATACATTCCTTCCCTCAGCACTGGCTGCAACTGTCAGCCTCGCTCTCCATAATTCACTGCTAGCTGGAGCGCAGCAGGCAGTTGGCTAAGGCAGCAGACTGCCAGAAGTAGGACAACGCCTAGAGCCTCCCTGCTAGTTTTGCTTTCCAAGGACAATCTCTCACCAAACCTCTAAAATGAAAGGCATTGTGAGAGACTGTTCTTGGACAACTTTTTTTGAGAAAAATGAATTCAGCGTTTTCTTTTGTAGCTAAGAGAACTGAAAAGTTGTACTGAACTACAGTGAGATAGGACATAAAAGATGAGGAGAGTGGAATGTGAATTCCATTTCATTCCATTCAGCTTCCACACTGTCCTTACTGTAGCACCTGCTAAGACTGCTGTCACCACAGTAAATTCTCTGCAGAGCTGTAATGTTCAGGGTCTTAAATCTGAGAGGAAGTAGTCCTGAATTTACACCGCACTTACGGGCTTTGGCTTCTCTCTTGAATTACATTTTTTTAAATGTTTTTGTAGTTGGTCTTCATATACAGTGCTAAAATCCAAACGGAAAGAAAAGTAAGTAACAACATTTATCATGTGAACTCTGACAAAGAATAGGAAAAGAATTGACATACACTCACTGTTTTGGATCAAGAGGACATGGAATTCTTTTCCTGTCATTTTCTTCCTAGTTATAAAAGAAAAGTTTTAGACAGCACTTGAGCATGCGTTCAGTGTTCCTGTTTTAGAAAAGCTGTTGAGGGACATCCGAGTTTCATAAAACAGCTATTCTGAGGTACATGGGTTGACCAGAATGGAGAAACTGAGACAAGAATTTAATACTTAAATGGATCGTAAAAGAATAAACCTCTAATGCAATGGCAGTGTTACTGCTGGGCTGAACGGATGGCCTTAGCACAGCCAGGGCTCAAAGCCAGCCCAGACACTGCCTCTCCTGCCCATGCTCAGGCGGACACGCCACTCCGGGCTGCCGCCGGGGCTGCCCGCCTGCCCCAAGCCCTCCCAGAGAACCTGGGCTCCCCCGACCCCAGGAGCCCGTCTTCCCCAGCCGGAGAAGGGGGCCTGCTGCTCCGCCCGGCAAGGCCCGCTACCTCCTGCTGCCCATGCTCGCCGCAAAAGCGCCTCCCAGGAGCCGGGATCATCTTGCAGAAGCGCTTTTTCCTCTCCACGAAGTAGGCACACCGCCCTGGCACCGGGGAGCCACGGCCCCGCGCCGGCGCCGCCATTTCCTTCCCAGCACTCCGCGCGGCCGCCGCCTCGGCTCCATCTTGAGGCTCCTCCTCCGCGGGAGCCCGGCGCCAAACTCGAAGCGCAAGATGGCGGCGGAGAGTATGTTCAACCGGCCGGTGTGCGTGCAAGTGAGGTGCCAGGGCTGCGAGGAGAGGTGAGGAGCTGGCTTGAACGTCGTGGCGGGCTCTGGCTTGGTTTCCTCACCAGCTGCGCGGAAGTTTTATTGCCTTCTTTAGGAGAAGGGCTGCCGAGCGACAGGCTCTTTCCTCTTTTCTTCCTGCTTTGTGCCTTAACAGCTGCTGGGCGAGAGGCGAGCTGAGTAGCCTTGTTCTTGCATTGGGGCTGCTTATGGGGGGACCCTCCGGGTTAGAGGGAAGGGGACTCGGTCGCAGCAAGGCTGGGAGTAGTCAGGGCTGGAGCGGCTGCTGTGGGTGCCTTGCCAGGGGAGAGGGGGCGGAAGGGGTACTGGTAGCGGAGAAAACATGCAGTGGCTTTACAGAAACGCTTTAGGGGTACGGGGGCAAACGCGTCTCCCCTGCAGGCTACGTGAGGGCCGGGATTTCTGCCTCGGCCCCGCCCGGGCCCTCACACCGCTGCGGGGCCGGCCGGGCCGGTGTTTGCGCGTCTCCCAGGCCGCAGCGGTTGCCCCGCGGGCAGGCCCGCCGCCGCCTCCTCCTCCTCCTCGCAAGCTGAAGTCGGCCTTACCGCGGCCTCCCGCAGCACTTCGGCTCCCTCGTTACTGCCCACACGTCCGTCCCGATCGGTTTCTGCCGAGGGATAAAGGAGATTTGGGTGCACCCGTGTGCGTGTGTGCATGGCTTAGCACTGGTGTTTGGGAAAGCACAGGAATATTTTATGTGAAGTGTCTATTTAAAATATAGTGCGTTTCAGTAATATAGGTCCTATCTGGATTTTAGACAGTGTGTGCAGGCATTAGGGCTACTCTGGCTTGCCTGTATTAGAAGGCACAGAAAGGCTGATGTCCGTGGGTGTATTTTGTAATGCAAGTAACTTCTGGGATTACTCAACAAGAAGTAAACGAGGACAAGGTAGCACTGTATAAATGATTATCCAAAGTTTCAGCAATCGTTAATGAATTTCAGCAGGCCTTTCCAAAGGTTCTGGTTTCTGGACAAAGTTTCAAAACATCTGCCTTGCTATTTAAAGTTTGGTGGATAACAAGCAAGGAAAAAACCTCAGCTGACTGAGGAGGCTGTGGTGATAACTGAAACAGTCGGGCTTTCAGATATCTTAGTAGTAGTCACCAATGAGAACTTTCTTGATATTTCTGCCTAAATTTTTGTTTTCTAAATGTCATCTGATTCCTGTAATGTGGCTATGAACACATGTTATTTGGAGAATGTTTCCTTGATTTGTTACTAAGTTTCATCTTTTTGTACACAGGAGATTAAATGTTCGAGTGAATATTGAGCTGCTGTCAATTTCTAATCCTGTTCATAAAAAGGTTTGTGGATTAGTTATATTTATGTCATTCATTAGGTATCATCTGAATTTCATTGTATAAGAGGACAAATAGGCAAAGGAAAAGCAAAATAGGATTTTAATATGTTTGTCACTTTTATTTTTATTTTTGATGTAATTTCTTGAGTAATTTAGTTGGTTTGGTATGGTGGGTTTTTCCTAGCCTTTTTAGCCCTCTCTTAGTTTGGCTGTTTATGGGTCTTAGTAAGCTTGCAAATTAAAAGTATTTGGAGACCCTCAGAGGAGCCCACATTAGAGCTTAAGAGCAGTCTCGCTTTAAATATACTCAACACTTATTTAAGAATGTAGAGCAGCAGTTGTCTTTGCAAAGTCCTCATCTTAACTAGCAAAATGACTGCTTGTATGTGGATGTAACACTTTGCTTTTTATTGATAAGCATGCTAGTCTTTGAAATTCATTCAGTGGGGGTAGAAAGGAAGTAATGTACTAAATTTGCAGTAAAAAAAAAAATGTTCTTTCTCAGGAAAAATGGTGATGGGATTACTGCTGGAGGTTAAAATCTTTTTTGTTCTATGTCTAATTTGTCACTTAAACTGTACATCCATCCACCTACCATGATGTTAAGATTGGTCATTAGTTATAGTGTTATTGAGTAAAGATTTGTTTGTAAAGGAGTGCAGCATTTTTTGTAAGATTCGGCTAACTGTGACAATGGTAATACTAAGTGCGAAGAAGCAGTTCAGTTAAGAACTGTGTACCAAGTTGCAGCCTGTGCCAGCAGGAGCCTGGAAATCCAGTTGGGTACATCAGTGAGTGATCAGTCTAAAAAGGTAACTTCAAATGCTTGGATCAGTTAATGGGACATCAAACTGAGCAGGCATTCTTATCCGACTCAACAATGCGCCCTAGTTGGTTTGGGGTGGCATTGGTTTTAACATGAGCTAGCTGTGCATGTAAATCCCCAAGTTTGCTTATACATCTCCAGCTGAGAGTTTTGTTAGTGTTGCTGGTATCTGAATTACTGAAAATTGTTTCAGTTCTGTATATTTACATGTGCTATGGTCACACTTCAGTTATGTTGGAAGAGCTGTCAGGTTTCTATTTCCTTTCTTTCCTTTGCTGGGGAATATTGTATTCTTCACACAGGTTTGAGCCTCGTTATAGAGAACAGGTGCCTGGCCGTAATGTACCAGGTGACTTGCATAACCCCAGCCTTGTAATGAAAGGCTAATGTTTACAGAGAAGGCAGTCCTTCCAAAACACTGTGTAGACCTCCAGCACACAGATGAGTTTCTTTTTGAAAGCTAAGCAGCATAATGCTACAATTTTCCGTACTACCTTACTGGACTTCAGCTGTATCCATGTTCTGTTTGCTTTGCAAAGCTCTGTATTCAAATATATAAACTCTTCAGAAGGTGGTTTCTTAAACTTTAGGAGCAGTAGTATCTCTGAAAAACTTCCAGTTATGGGAATGATGTGTTTGTGATCCATTACAGTGGACTGCTAGTGCTACACTCTATTTCATGATGGGGAAAAGTAGCAAATAATTTTCTTTCTGTAAAATGAAGACACACTGAATTTTGAAACCTTTGCTGCTCAAAGTGGAAGGTTTTTACTTAGTTTATTTCTGTGAGAAATAGTTTTCCTGTTTTTCCCACTGTAATATTTGAAGTTGTATTAAACGTTAATGTTTTCCACCTTCTGAATTAGTTGCCACGATTCTATCTTGGTTTTGGTTAAACAGTAAAAACATTAAATCAATATTGCAAACAGTATTTACAATATTGAAACAATCCTACAGGGTGGTTTATAGAATTTTAAATCGTATTTAAATGTCTGTGTTTTCAGGATTTAGCTGTTCGATTGACTGATGATACTGATCCTTTTTTCCTTTATAACCTTGTCATATCTGAGGAAGATTTTCAAAGGTAAGTGAAATTATAATGTCTTGTCTGTGAGGAATATTTTTAGCTTAGAATGGTCTATCTTAGAATTTAGGTTTTGGCATTTTTCACTTGTGGAGTTTTGTCAGTATTTTGGTGGTAGTGTTATCTTTGACCAGTTGGTGAAATAGGCAAGTACAAGAAAGTGGTTGGCTCAAGGTTATACAGGCGAGTGACAGGATCCTGATGTTAAGTTCCCTGCAGAGCTACAGTACCACAGTTTATATTACTACTTGCATCCTCTGCTTATTGTAACTACTTCTTATAGGCTATTGTATGTGCGTGAACTATTTCAAGACATAATTGCAAGAGGAAACTGCAATTATAATTGCATGGACATGGATTTGCAGACCTGAGCCTTTGTCTTATGGGTTTCTTGCAAACTCATTGTACTGCTGGGTCTCGCTTTACTTGCTCAGAATTTGATCATCAGATTTGGGCACCAGGCATGAATAGTTGAGTTTTCTGCTTTGTTGTTTGGGGGTTTTGTTTGTGTGGGGTTTTTTTGGTGTGTTTTTTTTTTTTTTTTTAAAAAAGAGAGATGTGATCAGTGTGTGGATCAAAAGGCAAAAGTAAAATAGTATTTGTAAAACAGATGTGCAGAAGTGTTTTGTTATACAAGGTATGACTTTGTGCATACACTGTTGAATGTCTGTTTCTGTCTTTGAGTTTACTATGTCTATGGTGAACATGTGCAATTAAATAAACAAGTAGGCAGATAAAGTCTTGATAATGGTTGAGTCTCCCCTCATTATCCTTTGCTTCTTCCATGTGCCCCTATCCAATAACCTTACCGCTGTGTGCTGTAAGGAAGACAGCTACTCGAAGGAGCACATTTGTTCTGCCACAATAACTTCTTTTTTTTCTTAGTGCAGTCCATTTGCAAGAACTCTTGAAATCAAAAATACCCTCTGGTGATTATTATCCAAGACATGATCATATTTCTTGTGTTCAGGATTGAAAATAACATGCTAGCAAACTTTAATGACTTGATCAGAATTAGTTCTTTCTAGTAGTATAAACAAAATATTTTATAGGAAAGAAATTACACTTCTATATATTGTTAATATTTTTTTTTCCACTCTGTTTATATAGTTTAAAATCCCAGCAAGGTCTCTTGGTAGACTTCTCTGCTTTCCCACAAAAATTTATAGATCTGCTTCAGCAATGCATTCAGGAACAGAACAAAGATATCCCAAGGTAGGTAATAAGTGATTGCCATATTACTCTGTGTGTGTGTTGAGGTCTTAAACTGCTTGTCAGCCACTCAGACTGAGAAGAGTCATTAGAACAAGAATAATTTAACCTTCACATGGACACATCAGGATATCAGTCAGTGGATGTTGCTGACAAAACCTCAGTCTCAGGAGGTTGGAGCAGTGGAATTGATGTCTAGTAATAGTCTCCCCATCTGAGTTGAAGCTGGCAAGCTTCACAAGCTAGCAGAAGTGCAAGGATGCAGCACTGGTCCTTTTTTTTTTCTTTTTTCTTTTTTTCAGAGAGCTAATCTGAATTTGATGGACCAAGGTGTAAATCGTTGTTTCACAGGAGAAGGCAAAGTTATAAGGCATTCTGACAAGGATTTTTTTTCTTTCATTTCGGTGTTCAGGGATTGGTACGTGAGGGAGGAGACCCGAGGTCCACCCTTTCCTGTAGTGGCCTTTTCATACATTATTTTCATTTGCGTGGGTACCAAGGAAAGCCCTGACCAGAGTACCTAGCTCCACTCCAGTAGTCAGGCCATTTCCTGTGTATGTACTGTGGGCTCTGAATTTCACTAGGTTGTAGGATGCCTGAAAGTCAGGAGTCTGTTTTTGCTTTTGAATGTGTAACCAAAACCACTTGGTTTTGGACTCCTAAGTCTAAAATGGGCTTCTGAAAATTTTACAGATAAACAAACTGATTAGTTTTGTACATTTCTTATTATAAGATGCAGACATTTTAGTTGATATTTGTAGTATTAACTACAACATAGGGATTTAATTTCATAGTTCTTTTTCGAACAAAAACTGGGCAGCCTTTTATTGCACGTATAAAAATGTATTTTATTTGAAAATAGCTTGTAGAATCTACAGGTAGTTTCAGGAAAAGAAATATGCTAAACATTTGGTTATTTTTTATTTTTCCCTAGGTTTTTGCTGCAGTTAGTTTCGTCAGCATCTCTTCTAGATCACACACCTGTCTCTTTAAATGTAGTGGAGACCAACCCTTTTAAACATCTTACCCATCTCTCTCTAAAATTCCTACCAGGAAATGATGCAGAAATAAAGAAGTTTCTAGCCAGCTGTTTGAAATGCCTTAAGGTAAAATGAAGGCTTGTCATAGCTGCAACCAGGCCTTGATGCTATGTGTACTTGAGCATTTTTTCAGTCTTAATACTTCAAAAGTATGTACCAAATTGTATGCTCTGGTTTGTTTTTTGTTTCAGCTCCTATATGTCATTGCATGCAGTTATTTGGGTGCATGTTATAAAACTAAATCGTTACTGTCACTCTAGCAATGAAAATATTACGTGTATATTCAACCAAGTGCTATAATTTGAACTGGCAGAAAATCAGGTGTTTTACACATGCAGTGCATGTAGTATGCAGCTGTTGAACGCTTCTGAATGCTTCAGTGTCTTGTGCTTCATAGCCTTGTGCTGATTGCCAGATCAACTGCAAAAGTAAAATATGTAAACTTTCAGTGTCTTTGTTCTGCAGCTGGGTTCAGGAAAGCATGCGTGTGTATGTAATTCTGAGGCTTTATGGACTTCAAAGGGCTAGTAGCTATAAATAGCAAATTCGAATTGTAATGTTGATGCAGTTGATAGCATGCTAGGTTTTATTTAATGAGAAATTAATGGTCTCATAGTTTGACTGTGGTCTGTTTCAGTTTCATAGCCTGGGATTTGTGTGTCTCCTACTGTGCTGTCATGTTTATAGCCACCTGATAAGCCATTCTAATAACATTAAATGTACAGTATTTCAGTTGATTCATTGTTCATGCAACTCCTTTGTAAACAAGTCTTTATGATAAGATACTATTTCCTTATAGAAACTCGGTAAGAATTTAATTCAGGGTTTTTACCTTGTGAGCTAATGCCTTTTCTTTTAAATTTATTAATGATATCTTATTCAATATGAATTTTATTTAATAGGATGATTTTTCCACAAATATAATGGGTATGTGGTTGCTTAGGCAGGGTATGCTGATAAAATGGAAGCTAAATACTACTTGTATTTTGGGAGCTAAGGATTTGACTTGATGTCAATTTGTACATAGGAAGACAAAATGATGTTGGAAGAAAAGCTTAGAAAAACTGAAGAGGATCTTACCAGACAACTGAGCTACGCTCAACAGGTAATGTAAATTTTTAACTTTCCCTTTGTAAGTTGCACTTTATTTAAATCTGTGGAAAATGTACCTTCTTGTGGGCTGGTTGTTTAGCCATTACCTAGCCAAGATAATTGACTTGGGAGTGAGTGAAAAGAAGAAAAGTAGTCTCCTGTAGCTTTTCTTAAGAATGAGTAAAGTGTGCAACTGAAGAATAAAATTTAGTTCTTGCAGTACTAAAACAGAGTTTTGTACAGAGGTCTGTCTGTATATGCACACACTAATTATATACTAAATATATAGTAGTGTGAATATAAATATACTCTACGTATTCTGTGAATGGTTGGAAATCCTTTATATTTTGAAAAAATTGTGAAACTATGATAAATAAATCGGAAGTGTTGGACTTCATGTTACTTTACTACTTCTTGATTTTTGCAGTCAGCCCAGTAATGACTTCACATTTGTGTTTCAAGAGGATGATTTGGGTCAAATTCTAGAATTATCAAGGTGATGTTTTTGACTATCATGAAACTGAAAAATTCCATTAAAACTCCTATTGTGAAGCTTTTTTGGAATGGAAAACTTGTTTACCTCATCTTTGTGGTTTCAGTTGGAGTTACTGGAATGTGTTTGCTGAATTGAGGAAAAAAAAGAGGAAAAGATGCTGCTGAAGAAGTTGTGGTTTTTTGGT
>VYZW01001976.1:37458-59173 GCA_013401315.1 Balaeniceps rex | reverse complement strand
ACTTTCTCTAAAGCTCTGTAGACCCTTCTTAATTGCAGTCTCTGTAGATTAGCAGCTGACCAGTTTTTATGAGTACAGCAAGTAAGCTTTCAAATGTAGTTAAAGATTCTAAATTACAGCATCAAAAATATACTGGATTCAGTTTTACAAAGGCTGCTACTGTTTTAATATTGTGGTACTGGAGTAAAGTTAGTGGTACTTTTTGTCAACAAAGAAAGGGATGAATTGAGATCCTGTGTAATTTGACTGAAAAGCAAGGACTGCGTTTCTTGTAAGGATTAGTTCGCAAGGAATTATTGAGGTTCTACTTGAAATCATAAGCGATGTCTATCACATATCTTTATTATAATATTTTTAATATTCCTTTAAAGGTGATACTGGAAGAGAGTACAGAGAAAAAACGAAGTCATATTGAAAAGCTAGAGACAACAATTAAGTCGCTGTCAGCTGAACTTCTTAAGGTTTGTTTGAACGTGCCATTATCCTTAGGAAATGTCTTCCTTATTTTTAGGTGTTTCTTTATTTTAAGAATGTCTGATGTATTTTTTTTTAATAGGCTAATGAAATTATAAAGAAGTTACAAGGAGATTTGAAAACTCTTATGAGTAAATTAAAATTGAAAAATACAGTAACAATTCAACAGGAGAAACTATTGGCAGAAAAAGAAGAGAGACTTCAAAAAGAGCAGAGAGAATTGCAGGAGACGGGACAATCTCTTCGAATGAAAGAGCAGGAGGTATTGTGACAGGCTAACCCTCTGTCCTGTAAATGCTGCTGTTTGTAGTATGTTTGTGTTTTTTTAACTTACTTATTTATGGCAATAAGGTCTTAAATCTTTCTGTGAAATAGAATGTACTCTCTTAGTTAATGTGTTTATTTAAATGTGTAATCAACCTTTCATTTTTTTCATGTGTAACTGATTTGTAAGAGCCATCCACCCATATGGAAGAAAACTAGAGTTGTATTAAGAGTACAAAGCACTATAATGGATGAACCGACATGCTTTAGAGGGCGTGTTTTGTGAAAGTTGGTGAAGGAAGCAAGAACAGGGACAGAGTGGACTTTTTCTTCCATTAAGTATGTTCCCCTGCTTAGAGTCCTTGCATTATTAATCATAGAAAAATTCAGGTCGGAAAGGTTTCTGGCTGTCACCTTGTCAAAACCCTAGCTAAAAGTAGGGCTTATTTTAAAAGAATTATCATATTGCTTTTGTAAAAAACTGAATTGGAACTTCTCTAATAATTCTAGAACAACTTCATTACTCTTTTTTATTTATGTATGTTATTTTTTTCTTCAGTTTGTAATTAGTAGTAGCTCCTGATGGTGTTATAATTATTATGGGAATATTGCAGGTTTGCAAGCTACAAGAACAGCTAGAAACTACAATACAAAAACTAGAAGAAAGTAAGCAGTTACTGAAAACCAATGAAAACGGTAGGTTTATACAATTCTCACTTCTCCCTCTGTAAAAATGACATGGTGATCTAGCTGCTACTGAAAATTCATGGAAGCAACCATATTGCTTTACCTGTGGTGTTCTTTTGTGAAGAGATTATTGTCGTTTATAGAAAATAAGCTTCTGTCTGTAGTGGGTATACAACAACCACAAGCTGCAAGTAGAGAAGACTTCCTTTGCAGTTGGTGCTTGCGGTCGCGTGCATGTGGGGGGCTAACTCTAAGGAAGGAGCAGAGGGGTGTGCAGGGCTGGAGGAAGCTTGAACAAAACGGCTTTTCATGAGACTAGGACTAATAGTCATGCTTGAGCTTAAGGAGGAAAAATCTCCCACTGAGCTGTCACTCTTTTGAGGAAGGGCTACTTGCTCTTTTGAACAGCTTGTAAGAGGTAGGAAGTGAGCGTGACCTTTTTCTTCTCTCTTCAGTAATCACATGGTTAAACAAACAGCTGAATGAAATTCAGATGGCAAAGAAGCTGGAGACTTCTGCCAGTACACATGGTGGTGGCAGGACTGCCATTTCACCTCACGGCATGGTAGGATACAGCTATAAATAACATGGTTATGATGTAGTCATTATTTCCTGAAATGTATGGCCTTAGAAGGAGAGGCAAGGGGGAAGTGCTTTCATCTTCTTTGGGCGCTATAGTTTTGGGTGGGGGTGGGTTTTTTTTCCTTTTGTTGTTTTGTTTAGTTGGGTTTTTTTTAATAACATAATACCCTGTTGGGTGCTACTTGATGCCCTGGCCTTCTCGGTGAGAATTTTCTAAGCTTGCATTAAAATACACAAAGCAATGCAAAATTAGCTTGGAAAAGATGAAGTGCAGGGTGAAGGCGGGGGGGGGAGAAGGCATTTTTGTGTTGTGAGGTAAAATTACATACTAGTTATCTTTGTATAGGTTGAAAGTGTACTATTTGAATACTCTTATTAGTGATATTTAGAAACATGAAAATAAGGGGTAAAAACATTACCTACTAGCTTTGTTAAATACCATAGCTTACTGGTTCTTATTCCTTGTTGTCCCCATGTGTACAGATGTCTGTTGTCACCTTGCAATTGATGAGCTGCTTATTCAGTAGTGGAAGGGCATGTTCATGCAGAGAGGTCTCTGATTTATAGCTAGATACATTTAATAATCAGTTACAGGGTGTGTAGCTTGTTATGAGCTTATAATTATTAGCTAAGAGTGCTCAACTCACTCATCTAACTTTTAGAAAGCTAGAAGTTTTCTTTAAGAATGTGAATCTTGGAGAAGTGTTTTCTTCCCATCAGGCAGACTCACATGAGTGTTAGCTTTGTAATTGTCGTTGGTTGTTAATTTTGGAATTTTGAATCTCTACAAACAGTTACTTCAAGAATTGTTTTCCCCTTTATGGATGTATTCTATTTCTCTTACAGCTGGACCGACCATCCTTTCCCAGCTCAGGCATCAATCATCCCATTTCTCCCCTGTATGCCTTCCAGAACTTTCCGGAACCAGCACACAACAAAAATGTCAGTTCACAATGTCCAGTACCAAAGGCAGGCACTTTGACTTTTCTGTTTGGTTAAGAATGTGATAGCATAAAATACCAAAGCTTACTGTTTTGAATATTTCTCAAAAAAGGCATATTTACTGTACATCCTAGTACTCTTAAACTCCTCATCTCGAGCATTGTCACTGTTAGTAATAGCTAATGCTTGTTTTTAGGTTGCTTATTCTTGCATGCTTTGCCGCACAGAAGTGCTGCGCAATGTATAGAAATGTTAATCCCCAAGAAGTGCACTCTCTGGACACACGTACCGGGGGACCGTCAGGTCTGGGGTAGCGCTCTTTAACCTTGCAACTCTTGTTTCTGCAGATTCAGTTTAACACACAGCTTCCGAAAATGAGTCGATGTTCAGATGTTCAGACAGTGACTGCAACGAGTCATCCAGCAAATAAGGAGAAGTAAGTGTCAGCTATTGCATTTTTAGTGATTTATTATTATTTTTATAGAGCCATTTGTCTTCTCTGTGTGTCTGGAACTGAGCAGAACATTTCCAGTACCAAGCTAGTTCTGTGATCTGCCTTTCTCTATCAACATGTTAATGAATTTTAAGTTGTGGCAGACTTAATTGGTCACTAAGCATGGCACATAACAAATGCAGAGCTGTGCTTTCAGGAGTAGGTCCCAAGGAACAGAAGCTCATTGTCCCTCCTGGTGACAGATCTAAGGCTACCAGGTGATGGGTCAGTCAAACAATGAGTTCTACACTGTTCTTAACCTGCTCAGTGATGGTTTACCTTTAAATGATAAAGTTCATAGGAAAGCAGTAGCTCCACTTCAAGTTAAGATTTTTCTGAATGAGTCTGTATCCACACTTGTTGCTAATGCACTGCTAGCTGACTACATTTGTTTTACATTTTAATTAGCCTTTTTATTTCTAGTGGTGATAATTTGGGGCTGGACTCAAAATATTTCAAGAAAAAAGATGACAGCATTCCTTTACGAGGGCTTAGTCAAAATACACTTAACTCAGGTATGTATAGAAATAGTAAAACAAGACCTTATTTGAAATGTACTTAAAGGGTATTAATAGTTACGGTTCTATGACTGGTATCTTGTTTCTGCTATTCCACAGAGTATTTGAAACCGTACTTGGCAACAAAAGCCCAACCGTCACCAAAAGCTGCAGGAACACCAGCCTCAGCTTATTTTCCTGGATAGTAGACAGGGTTCTTAAAGTAAGAGTCCTCTTTTAACCACATGGGGGATTTTTGGATGTCCTGTAATAAAGCATTAGTAAAGTATCAGCGGGAACTGACATAATTCTGTAAGTCTGAATCTGTTTTCTTTGAGAAGGATATCTTGACTGACTTGGATGACTTTTCAGGATACTTGAGCCTAAAGAGAAGACAAAGCTTTAGTGGGAACAAGAAGTCACTGGGGCTGTGCAGAATTTTCTTATGCACTGGAGACCCTGTAGTCTTCCGAAGAAAGACCCCACTGAAGTGCACTGGCTTTGTTGTTGCAGGAGTTGACAAGGGTGGCTCTGTACCAGGTGAACTGTACGCTCTAGCGCTCCCTGAGAGAGAACATTTCCCTAGGAATGCTTCTCTTGACTCCTTTCAGAGAGAGGAGGATGCAAATAGGACGTGCTGGAGAACAGGGAGATGCTGTCCATTTTAATTATGGTCAAGCTCATAGGTTAGCGTGACTGCCTCGCTAATCCTCCCTAACAGTTTTAATGTTAAAAACTTGCTTAATTTTGGAACCAGCTTACTTGAATTGCATATAGACTTACAAATATATTTAATATTAAAGATGCTAAATTATTTCACTGAAGGTATAAAATTATAATTTACAAGTCTCACTCTTGCTTACCCTAACTTTTCTATTAATCTGTCAGTACTATGTTCCACAGGCCACCATAAAACATTGTAGGGTGAAATATCTGAACAGTTAATTATCGAAAGTATCGCAACATCTAGAAGTGACTTCATTTTTACTAATCAGTCTTTACAACTGTAAGACTGTACAGAAATTTAAGACAGTCTAACACTCGAGTTCAGGGGGACTGAGTCTGTTCAGCTTGTTCTACTACCTGGGTTCAAATGCTAAAATCATGTGACAGCTTCCTTCTGTGCCATCTTTTATTTGGTGTCCCAATAAAGAACTGGCATGCAAGTATTTGTAACATACAAAATACACTTTTTTAATGACTATTTACATACTTTTGTTGTTAAAGATATTTTGTACCTTTTACCTTAGTTATTTAAGTGCATCCAGAGGATTGTATATTTAAGTGGTTTGTTTTGCAGTGCAAAATGTGTATATTTTTTTTTATAAATCAGCACCATGTTAATGTATAGTTACTTGTTTTGGCATGTGTAAGTTCCAAGGGAAATATTAAATGGTTTTAATCAAAAACTCTGATTAGTAATGTTTTAAGAGTACTAAAGCAACATCTCCACTGTACTGAAATGCCAAGATGAGGGAAGTGCCAGAACACTATTTTATTCGCCTTACCTTTTTCTGGAGTTTTCTTCCCAGCTTATTCCTTTCCCCACGCAAGGCAGCGCTGCTGCTGGACCAGCACGATGATGCACGTACAAGCCCCAGATGGCAGCCACCCCGTTCTAAGGTCTGTGCTTACGCTATTATTTCCAGTTAAGTTTTAGCAGGTGTAAATTAATGTGAATTAGGTTTACTTCTCTTGAAATATAGATAAGCTGCTATCAAACAGGAAGCTGGTAATTAAAATGTGGCAGCTTTCCAGATCTCCCAGTCCTCTTCAAATCTAAAATGAAAGAGAACGGTAGTGGGCCTGGGAAGACTTAATGCTGTGGCAGGAAGTGTGGCGCAGCGAGGGCAATCCTGTTCCTTCGATCCCCAAGGAAAAGAGCAGCCAGCCTGCGCTGCTGAACAGAAGGGAGAATACCAGGGTGCTCAAGGCAGGTTATCTAACAGATACAACACAGCGCTAGACCTGTACCCCAGACTTTTTCCCCCACCTGCTAAAGTATAACACACCTACACTACAGCACTTCAATTATGGTTTTAAGAGCCATAAACAATTATTTAAAAATTCATTAAAATATTTAACTTTATTAACAGTATATTTACATTTTTTTTCCTGCTCTTGGTCAACCATGGTGAATGTTCAAAGGTAAAAAAGCATTAAGCAATAACCACAAGATGAAAACATTTTAAACCTATACAATACTTTTTATACACAAATTTATACAAAGGAACACTTAAATAATACAACTGGACACAAAAATATACACTTTTAGAGAAATTCACATCAGTAATTGTATAAAGCTCTCTTCTGTACTAAGGGTCCTGAAAATTTAGGACTAAAACATTAGCTCTGTAATGCAAAAGGGTTATTGTGACAGTCCTCAAAGGCCACTAAATAGCACACGGACATATTCAAGGCTATCAGCTTATATTTCAGTCTCTGTATTCAAGTTTTGAGGTCCTTTATGATTACGCAAACATCAGAAATATAGTGGTATAATAAACGGTACGTAGGAAAGCAGAGGTTTAGAGCCACTATTAAAACTTGTAGGCTCGAAACACCCACTTAATACTTAAAGAAGTGTTTGATACTACCGTTTATTCAAAAATAGAAAGAGTAAATGCACTTACATAAAAATAACTTTTACTGTTCAGCAAGCATGCTCCTGTGATTTTTAGATTAGTACAAACTTAAAAAAAAACCTGCCATATGACTTTGAAAATAAATGATACCAACTCACCTTCTCCCCACTTGAGTACATTTACATTAAGGCTTTGAATCACCTGACCCAAGATTTTACAACATTAAAATGAATGGGTCCACACGGATGCTGGGATGTCTCATTGAGACTCAGCACGACTAGCATTAAAGCTCACCACCTTAAGGGAAGGGAAGGACACATGCTCATGCCTTGACTCGACTCGCTTCTGTCTCTGACCTAGAACGTCAAGTTTAGTAGTAACAGGATTTCAGGGCAAGAGACCAGTACGTAACACTTTGTTTTTAAAAGCAAATTATTCATTCAATGGCAACATCTTTGGAGAAACTTCCTTTTTTTTGTTGTTTTAAAATTCCTACAAATTTCATGCAGAAAGATACTTCTTAAGATTACCTTAAGAAATTACATTTTTGATGGAATTGGAATGTGTATCCCAAACGGCTGATGAAAAAAAACAGTCCAAAAGATCTTCCTGGCTTTTTGTCATACATTTGTATCTTGCAATAAAGGTTCTTTAGCTTCACCAGGAGCCTGTGGGCTGTGGGGATGGCCGTGGCTGCCACAGTGTTTCTTCCAGTTGCTGGATCGTACGTTTAGGTTCGTGTGTTCAGGAATAAACAAGGCAACAAGTAGTGCCAGCAGCACAGAGCACGCACCAAACAGGAACGGGGGTCCAGGAATTATAGAATTCTGAAAACAACAACAGTAACACCACAAAGTGTTCACGAACGTGTAGACACATGTTGACAGCCTACAATTGCTAATTACACACATTTCAAGAGTGGCAAGAACTTGCTACACTAGCTAAGACAGTATTTGTCACCATGTGGGAAGAACATGAATGTTACACCCTAAGGCTTAGGAGAGGGAGCACATGGCGCTCACTACCGTGTGCCAACTTCCTTTTCTCGTCCAAGTTCTTGCTGCTGAGTTTCCCCAACAAACTAATATCTACCAGGAGCTAAAAAACCACAGAGAGCCTGGTTAAAAGCCTAAGGGACAACAAACCAGAAACATACAATATGTGAAAGGTAAATGCACTGTTGGGGAGCCAAGAGAAGAGGGGGAGGCTGTAGTTATTAGTCCATCCTTCCCCTCAATCTGTTCTCATGAGGAGGGTCAGCAGTTGCCTAATTACTATCATCAGCTGTATCTCTCTGACAGTTAAACTAAGCCACACCATCTAGTTAAAAACAAGCAAACAGATCAAAACCCCCCGCAAAAGAGATCTGAGAACCTCCTTTTGCATGCTTCATTTACAGTTAGCGTAACAACAGCATCATACTCAAGAACTGGTGGGCACATGATCCCTTCCTAATTTCTTTTTTTTGGAATGAGTAAGTAAGAGAAGAATACCTGTTGTAAATGGTATTGTGTGACCACACTACCTCCTGATGGCGATTCGGGCATGGGGAGCTCGTTCAGTTCAACATGAAATATATAGAATATAAAACCATAAAGTGCTGGTCCCAGACCATTACAGAGTCCTCGAATTCCTGTTATCATCCCTTGAACAACACCTGGGAAAAGTAAAATACACTGTTATCTCTCTGTATTTATGCACATATAATTAACTTTTTAATGGATTATGAACAGGTCAGTAAGTCTTTGTTCACTTCACCTTCAGACCGATGCAAGCAGGAAAGCTGCTCTAAGTGGTGCTGCGCTATGGGCAGCAATAAACAAGGGGTGCAGAAAAATTGCCATTATAGCATAGTCGAGTTTTTTTCCCATCTCGCAGGGGCACAGAGTAGGACCTGCCCTGCTGTGCTCATTCACAGACCAGGATGTATACTGGTGTCCTTGCTCTGGCTGTCTCACACAGCAGAGAGCGCGCTGTATGCAGCCTGGACCACTAAGCACACTTTTGTCAAAAGTGAGGGAAATAAACAGCATGTTAAGTTAAGTTTGCTAAATATTTTGCTACTGTTGGGACCTGTTGAATGTTTGCCCTCTGTGCCAGAAGGACACCATACCCATGTATTACAACTTCCAGGTGACTTGGATTTTAACATTTTGTGACCCGTGGTTGGGTGCATGGGCTACTCTGTGCCAAGGTTCCGGCTGACTGACTAGCAGCATTACAACACCCTGACATGTCCGTCTTCACAGTGTTCTTTGACAAGAATTCCAAGTATTAGGACAAAACCTACCCTGCTGGTCAGCATCCGCGGTGCGTGAAACCAGCGCGCTTACAGCTGGGAAAGTAATGCTGGACATGGCTGCAACAGCTCCGGCTGCCCACATCATCCTGCAAAAAACACAGACACGAAGTAACCACTCCGCATTTGAAGCCTATACACTCATATATGCATGTACGCATACGTGTACACACGCTTAAGCATCTCCCTTGGATAAAGGGTAAAATGCAGGAAAATACCCTATCGTTCAGATATTGAAAGGAAACGTACATACCATGGCTCTGATCCAAAGCCATACCACGCAAGTTGTAGTATTTGAAATCCTAGGCCCAGTAGGATGGTATTCTTATTTCCAATGGACCGCATAAGTAAACTCAAAACTATTGTCTGACAGAGAGGGGAAAAAAGTAAACAAACAAAAAAGAAAAATAACATTTGATTCTAAATGTTAAATACATGCAGATAAATTAATACATTAAAAAAGCAACAAACCCCCTCAAAACATTTTAGTCTAAACGTTAAATACATGCAAATAAGCAAGTTAATTTTAAAAAGCCCAGTAAAATTCTCCAGAAGTGGTATTTGCCAAGTATTCAGGAGCCTCTACCAGAAAACCAGCAATCATTTGGCAAGTAATATGAACAACCTGTCGCCCCTTCTGTGATGCACAAAGGATTTTGTTTTCCCAACACAATACACTTTGGATACTAGTGAACCAAACCCTGGCTGACAAGCTGTTTTTCATCCACATAAAGTAAGAGTGTTAATCGATTGTCAGAGAGTTGGAAAAACAGCCGCAGTGACAGCGAGTCACGTTTCTGGAACTGCAGCGTTCTGGCAGCTCCCCATCGCGCTCAGCTCTTTCCAAGTTACCAAATCCACGATGGGCACAGCGGTAACTCACCTGTGCAATAATGGAGAGAATCCCAAGGACTGCTATAAATGCTGCGACACTTTCCGATGAAAATCCCATTATCTATATTAAAAAAAGGCAATTTGATTATTAACCGTAAACCCTGGATCATGATGTCACAAACATCAGTGGGGGAACACACAGCGCAGAAGACTGGGATTATTCAACTCCTCCCTAACTTAGAAAAAAAGGTGGGCTTTGTTTTTGTTTTTTTTTTTAATTAAATCAAGCAAGTATACAAAAATTAAGGGGCATAAATAGAAAACAGGTAAATGGTTCCATCAAAAAAGAAAAAAAAAGTTCAACATAGTGAAACTTGTAGTCCCAGAATAATACAAATAATTACAAAATATGAGAAACTTTTATAACTCATTCATCTCCCCTCTTTTTGTCTCTCAAAAAAGAAACAAAAAACAGAACAGCAAGAGGGCTTAAATCAGCTGCTGGAAGCTTTTAATTTATACTAGTTATCTATATGTTCTGTATTAATTCAGCAATACTGGAAACTTTCCTATAAATTTACTTTTGTTCAAATCCATATCCAAGCGTTACGTTACCTGTCTGAGGTATAGGAAGAAGCTGGAATATTGACCTGCCTCTGGGAGGTAGGAAAGAAAGACTGTTATGCAGATGAGCAGCACAACTGAGTCCTGGCCGACTTTCTTCAGTGACTACGGCAAGAAAAAAGTATTATAAAACATTTCATCTTCATGTTCAGCAAAGCGTACCTACCTAGCTAGAATCTGAAAAGCGTGTCACTCGGTGAAGCTATTGTGTGGTACTGCCAAAACCCTCCCTGCACATTTAGCAAGATCGTTGGCAAATGTATTAGCAGCGACGCAAGGTTAAACTTGAAAAAACGTGGGCTTTGTTTCTCACGCTTGAAACATAGTAAATTCAGTCTCTTCCCCGTCTCAAAAGCTCAACGCTTACAAATAACACGATATTCCATATTGAAATAGCTTACTGCAAAAGGGTCAGCCTGCTCCCACGAAATGGGTGCTCCCCAGGATGCTGGCCTCATCTTCTCCGGCAGGGATTCTGGTACAGCCACAAGAATAAAACAGATGTCTAACAAGGCTATCGCTGTAGCCAGGACCACAACCAAGCTGTCTCCGTAGACTCGACCAAGGTAGGCACCAATAGCAGGGCTGGTAACTAAACTTGCCGCGAAAGTTGCTGAAACCTAGAACAAATAACAGCTGGTAAGATTTGCAATGATGTAAGTCAACAGTATTATTATCGCTTTTCCTCATTTTCAGAAGCGTAACCATTTTGATCAGGCAGTGATTAAAAGTAACCTTTTTCCTGTGACTATGTGGTAGCAGCTGTGCATTTCAGACAGCCAAAATTTTTCAAAAAAAATTTTTTTTTTGGTAAGGGGACAGCAACGCGAGGCTCACAGCACTCCTGCACGTACTGACGTAATGAGGTTTAACTAACTATACAGGTCTGCTGGTATCTCTGGGAAGTGATGAGCTGTAGTTAATCTTCACATTAGTGAAATACACAATGCCTGTTAAGAAAAAAAGTCACGGGTATCAAGGGCACATTACATTTGATATGCTGGTTAATCCAACTCTCTACAGTGGATCTTCACGAAGTAGTTTTCAGTTAACCAGCTGGCCTCGTTGGGAAAGATGTTGACTTTAAAACTGACAGCACTTTCTCAACGTATCTCAATCCCTGATGTGTATGGGCAGAAAGAAACTATTTAGTTCTATATCTACTGCTTTTGGCTCTTCCTGCTGCATTTGATAATGGGTTCTGTAACTGGAGCGCAACAAATAACACAAAGGGCTGTGAAGGCTCTGAGATCTGGCAGGTTATTGGGCGACAATGGAGGAATGGAGGCGAGTCGTAAGAACTGCAGGCGAACAAGTTACTCAGCTACATTTGCTCTGTGTGATTGGAGACACGAGCAGTAGTCGTCAAGATATTGCACGATGGCAGTTCCCAAGTTATCCAGGAACAAACGGTTAGCTTTTTCAAAAGATGACAGAGCAGTACTAGTGTGAGAAACAACGGAGTACTAGTGTGAGAAACAACGGAGTACTAGTGTGAGAAACAACGGAGTACTAGTGTGAGAAACAACTACAGCCCCTCAAATTACATCATTGACGCTGACAATAACTGTTAAGACAGACATCTGAAAGACAGCTTTTAACAGGGTCCTGTTTTGTCTAAGTTAAAAGCAGAATATTCAAGAGATACAGGACTGGATGATGAGGACAATTAAACAGAAAAACCTTACCCCAAACTAAAATCAACTTGCCAGAGAAGAAACAAAAATACAATTTTGGAAAGCTTTACCTACTGAAGTGTTTAGTACTGAATACCACAGGAGCAGAGCCACACGAGTACGTACCAAACCATAGGCCATGCTTCTTTCGTGTTCTTGGGTTATGTCTGCTACATATGCAAAAACCACAGAAAACGTCACTGCAAAAACTCCAGAGACGGAGATAACGGCGAAGTACCACCTAAGAACAGTATAAAAAAATTACAACAGCTAAATAGAAACAAGAAGTCTCTATTTACAATCCAAGTACAGTTCAACAGTAAATCATCTTGTCCAACTTTTCCTGACAAATATTAAGACCAACTTGGGTAAAGCCAACATGCATGGGGCTTGATACCGTTGCGTAATTCCTCCTTAGCACACCAAGTACAAAGATAAACAGCGTAATTTTGTAACGTCTACAAAAAGCTGCTGCGATTACATACTTCTAGGAAGCGGGGTGTTAGACTAACTTTGATGGGACGCCTACAACCCAAAGGAAATTGGGAACTTCAGTAATTTGAGAATCTGGTCATTGAGAGGTCTCAACATTAGCCTTATCTTTACACTGTCAACACTAGCACTCATCATTTGAAACCTTCATCTACACTTAGAAACAGGCTACTTCCCAGAAAAGGGATGAAGAATCCATGAACAATCCATGTGACTGGAGAGAAAACTGAAAAGGCTCACAGAGCTACCTGAACAGCTGGCTCTGCCCTGCATCAGCGCTGTCTCTGTTATTTCAGCTACCCCCTTGGGTACCGCACGGGGGTAGTCCAACGGCACTCGGGGTCCTGACCCACGCACTACCTGAGGAACTTACACGCTGGCTGAGAGCTTACTAACTTGCGCAGAGCATGAAAGCTGGTGGATTTTAGAACTTGAGAAACAGACGTATAAAACTGCAGCAACATTTGGTTACTGCATAACAAATGGTTACTTCGTGCACTAGCCTGCATTAGGTAAGGTTTTCATTTCTGCGTAGTTGGTTAGCATTTGAGTAATACGGCCGCACTAAAGACCTGCACAGTTCACTGGAGAGCGTTCTAGTACCTTTTGTGAATGTGCTGAAGGGAAGCGGGGCCTGCAGCACAGGGCTCAAAAACACCAGCTCTTAAAATTCTGACCAAGGCGTTTGGCCTCGTGGCAGCTACTTCAGTTTGACTCTATCCTCCCCACTTTGTACCAAAGTAATACAAAAGCCTCAACCTTCCACGCAGCACACACAGGATTTTATCTGCAATGCCGGAACATCAGCATTGCACAGCAACCTCAAAAAGAAACGGCAAATCTAGTGCGAAAGAATTTACTAACCATGGGCTGATCTTCATTAGTGGTATTGGTACGCAGGTGAAAAACACTGTTAGCAGCAAGAAGGACTTTCGTCCCCACACGTCAGAGAGGGCACCTATGAGTGGGGCACTGAGGAACGAGAGTAAGCCCTAAACGAGACAAAACATTTTAAGTTAGAACTAAGTGGTTAGAATTGCGATAGCCGACCACACCACAATGCAACAGCAGGCTGGGCTCTGTTTTGATAAAGCTGATGGCTACAATGCAATGCATCAAAAGCAGCATGGTCAAACATCACTGATCTTCTCTCCCACGTCTAGTTACATAGAATTTGAGATTTATTACCTCAGAGCTACACAAAACTCAAAATACAGATGATCCAGTCATACTAGCAGTTTTACGAACTGTGTTTTATAGTTTTATATATTTAGAATTCACATAAACAGAAGCAACTGAAAATACCCTACTGGAGTAACAAGCTCCAAGTAAAAAATTCTCAAATGTTATCACCATGTATGTCATTTGGGATTAGTCAACTACCTTTTTATTTGCTGAACCCAAGCAGCAACTACAGACCAAGCAATATCTTACTAAAAGTAAAATGATGCGTATTTGCTTTTTTAGCAATAATTTACTCCCCTATTTTATTTATACTGGGAAAGCTATACTGAAAAACCTCTTGATGTTTCTCTCTGTTGGCAGCCATTCCTATATTCCTCCCACCATTCACTTTAAATTGTACTTGTGATTAACTTTTGTCACCTTACCTTTACTCCTTGAATTAGACCATTCATTAGAAATGTGTGTTTTGGGAAGGTTTCATGCAAAACCTGGAGAAGAAATACAAACGCTGTCATTTACACAATATTAACTACAAATGCTGCTCATGATGCATCCAACTTCTACAGCGGCACACCCACAGCAGTTTTATATTTTCATAGAATATAGAGAAAGAAAAAAAGGACACACCACAAATAATCTATTTAATCTTTAATTCACATGGGAGGTACTTTGAGATTTTAGCTTTACTTGATAGAGGCCTCAGTTCTCTCCGTACTTTGGGAAGGATGCACGTCATCCAACTTCAGTGTCTGAAATCTACACAGACCACAGAGAACCTAGAAAATTATCTCGGACCAGACCCCTCACACATTACTGTGTCATCTGTTGGGAGCCGGGGAGAGAGAGGAGAGACAACATCATTCTGAAGTGCCTCTCAATTTGGTGACCAGAGCCTAGCTACGCAGGTTACAACAGGCACGCTCCCAGTCCAACGCGTGTTATGTGAGCTGGATTCCACTCAGTGACCGACGTGCAGTCTATATCCCAGAGACAGCCTACAGAGCCGCACCAGGACTGCGCTGTAGGTGGAGTTTGCTTGGAGATCTTGAAGTCTTTGCTCCTTTTAATTTGTACGCATGTGTCACTCTCAAAGATCAAATCCAAATGGAAAGCAACCAACTACATTATGAAATAACTGGGTACCAACACGTTGGTATGACTGTCTCGCTAATCATGGGGAAGCTCTGACTGGTGTAACAGGGTCTGCGCTCTGAAGTTTCCGTTTAAAGCACAGCCAGGTCAGCAAACATCTCATGCAGATGACACCAAACTGGGCGGGAGTGTTGATCTGCTTGAGGGTAGGAAGGCCCTGCGGAGGGATCTGGACAGGCTGGATCGATGGGCCGAGGCCAGATGTGTGAGGCTCAATGAGGCAAAGTGCTGGGTCCTGCACTTGGGTCACAACAACCCCATGCAACGCTACAGGCTTGGGGATGAGTGGCTGGAAAGCTGCTTGGCATAGAGGGATCTGGGGGTGTTGGTCGACAGCTGACTGAATACGAGCCAGCAGTGTGCCCAGGTGGCCAAGAAGGCCAACGGCATCCTGGCTTCTATCGGAAATAGCGTGACCAGCAGGAGTAGGGGAAGTGATTGTCCCCCTGCACTCGGCACTGGTAAGGCCGCACCTCAAGTACTGTGTTCAGTTTTGGGCCCCTCACCACAAGAAGGACATTGAGGCACTGGAGCGTGTCCAGAGAAGGGCAACGAAGCTGGGGAAGGGTCTGGAGCACAAGTGCTGTGAGGAGCGGCTGAGGGACCTGGGGGTGTTTAGCCTGGAGAAGAGGAGGCTGAAGGGAGACCTTATTGCCCTCTACAACTGCCTGAGAGGAGGGTGTAGTGAGGTGGGGGTCGGTCTCTTCTCCCAGGTAACAAGCAATAGGACGAGAGGCAATGGCCTCAAGTTGTGCCAGGGGAGGTTTAGATTGGATATTAGGAAAAATTTCTTTACTGAAAGAGTGGTCAGGCATTGGAAGAGGCTGCCCAGAGAGGTGGTGGAATCCCCATCCCTGGAGGCGTTCAAAAAACATGTAGACATGGCACTTTGGGGCACGGTTTAGTAGGCATGGTGGTGTTGCGTCGATGGTTGGACCAGATGGTCTTAGAGGTCTTTTCCAACCTTAATGATTCTATTCTATTCTATCTCCTTAACCACCTACACACATGCTTGCATAATGTTACCAAATTTCAAGTGTATTTTTGAGATAATTTCATCACTGTCTTACTGGTTTCAAGTCAGAAAATATTTACATGTAAGCTTGAGCGTTAGCAGACTTACACATCAACAGCTATGCTGCATCATTACACTGCTTTAGTGAAATAATTTTAAATTCCTGATTCCATGTAAAAATACAAAACTTCTCACTTGCACAACAGAGCAGCTCAATGATACCTAATTTCCATTTTATTCAGAAGACGTTCGGTGCCTTTTCAGTAATCACCCTGTCTCCCACACAGCGAGAAAAAGCTGAACTGCATCACTTACCACCAGCGTGGGTGCTGTCAAGAGTCCCCAGGCGAAAAACTCCAAGAAGATCACTATGACAGCGTGGTAGACACTGGGCGAACCTATTCCTTGAGGCTAGAACAAGAGAAAAAACAGACCATTAAAAGATCTAGCAATCCACCACAGTCATGAGAAATGCATCCGAACGCTATCAACAGAAGGATTGAGGAATGAAACAGGACTCAAAACTTCGGAATACGGTTACTCAAGCTAACTGGTACTGAGTGAAACTCCTTTTTTAACCCTTTGCTGCCAATGTCCTGAAGTGTTTTAATCCTCCGCAGAATACAAAGTGCGCTCCCATCTCAAATTAAAAAATAAACCACTTATCCTGCCAGTCTGGGAAACGAGGATGCTACTGAAAGCAGAAACAGACTCTTCTTCAGAGATTTAGTTCCTTTTCCTTGAAAAAAATGCTTAAGCCCACAGAATGCTGCATGGAAATCAAGTTTTCATAATTTCAAAACATGGTAGTGTTCACACTCGGCTACCTTAAAGTCTAATCACCTGGTCTATCAAACAGCTTTATAGTACTTCCATTACTAAAAGGCACCATGGCTACGTACAAAACTTTGATAGCTCTAAATCAGGAAAGAAAAACTGGAATAATGAACGCCAGAAGTGAATCTCGTGAACAGCACTGATCGCTTCCCAAATACTGAGAACAGGCCTATTAGCTACAATGGGCTTCAAATGTAGGAAGAGATCTGGATAAAAGATTTGAAATAAGGAACTTCCAATTCTTTGGTCATTTAGTATAGTCAGAAGTAGCTTTTGAGGAGAACAAAAAGAGCACGGGTGGGAGAACCTGCTCATCTCATATACTCTGCAAATGCTACCCTGTCAAACAACATGCCACAGTTCATCATTTGCAAATTGAGGAAACAGTGCGCTAATTATTTTCATATGACAGTAGCATGAATAACTCATCAGAAATCTCATATGCATTCTTTGAGCTTAGAAGTGCTGCCTTAACATCTACTTTCCCAGCTTTGCGTGAAGGGGAATTACTAACAGAGTGGCGGTGATTTGATCAGACCTCGCGTGCATACTGAGCAAACATGGGCAGGCGAGGGTCCTCAGCCGCTTCCCAGGAAGGCTCGGGGGGATCTTACCAACGTGTATAAATGTCTGATGGGAGGGAGTAAAGACGACACAGCCAGACTCTTCTCAGAGGCGTCAGCGACAGGGCTGGAGGCGCACGCTGGAATACCGGAAATTCTACTGAAACCTTGGACAAAACAAGCCCCTGGGAACAGGCTGCCCAGTGAGGCCGTGGAACCTCTGTCCCCCAAACCTGCCTGGACGTGGCCTGAGCAAACCACTCCGGCTGGCCCTCTCTGGGGGAAGAGAGTGCATAGCTGGATTAGAGATGTTCAGGGGTGCCTTCCAACCTCAAATACTACACAATTTTAAGTTTCAGTTAGGTAATACTAGAGTCTTCCTTTTATTACAAGATTTATGCAAGTCGTACCTAGCTTTTCTTCCCAGATTCCAGTATTTTCAACACAGAAAAAAAAAAAAGCGCCTTTTGAACAACTGTAGGAAATAAATACAGAAAACCACACTGCCCGTTCACGCCTATTGCTAGAAAAGATCATAATTTTCAGAAGTAACCATATCAATATGTAAAAGGTGAGCAACAAAAGTACCTTAGCACTGTGTGATTTTTCTTTCCCAAGCCCTCTTCAGTAAATGCAGACATACCATACAGATATTTCTGCTATTTTTTCATCCTATTCTCTTAAGGAGGTAAATTAACAGTCTTTGTAGGTACAGAAAGAGGCTATAATTGTCTTCTATTCCCACCATTCCCTTCCCTCTCCACCCACAACCCTTTTTAGCAACCCTGTTGTTTTAGTTTTGGGTTAAAAATGTATCCAGCTCTGCACAAACCACAAGTAACAATCTTAGCTGTTTGGCTCAGTCTGATACAGAAAATCAGGTTCGTTCTCATAGTCCCCAGATTGCTGTCAAGCTCCTGGCTCGTGGCCCCCCAGGACATTACAGGCAGTGAGGCAGGAGTCACGAACCACCCGTCACTCCAAGCACCAGGGCTCTAAAGCACCTCCGTCCCGCTCACACGCAGCCAACGCAAGCTCAACAGCCGCCTGCCTCCATGCTGCCCTCGCCCAGCTCTGGGCAGCTACTCAGCGATCAGACACACAAACCAAAGCGGCAGAACGAACGCAGCGGCTGTTCTGCACAGCTCAACTGTTGGCGATTTGAGAGGCATGCACATGGATGACTGCTGCCCTCTGCCATGTCACCTGGCCGTACGCAACCTGATCGGAGGTTTCCATTACACCGGCAGAAACAAACAGAAGTGACATTTAGCTCACTAGGGTTAAACTTCCTCGCTTTCTTGTTGCTAATGCTCACTTATCACAGGTACTGTTATTTGTTCTTATCTATAGAAAAAAAAGTAATTTAGTCACATTTAGATCATCACCTCTATAGCTAATTTTAAAGACAGCTGCAACAATAAAGTAGCAAAAATACTCCTGAGGTGGAAGAAAGAGGGAAGGAGATTAACAAGCAGTTACGTTACAGTGCGTCAAGATAGATTACGTGCATTCAGTCCACAAGACATAAGTACTAGTCTGATGGACCCTCCTACTCCAACGCGCACAGCGCAGGTGTTGGGTACTCAGCCCTGTCTTACTCCACAGACCTGCCCCGCTGCGCTTTACAAACTGGCTAACGTAGCGCAGTGTAATGTAATGACCCAAGTGTAACCAAACCAGAATGCCTTACACCTGCAGGTAAGAGATACGGAGCCTCTGCGTGAACAACCTTGGACTGAGATGTTCCAATCAGAGCAACAGCAACCCTTCTCTGCGACCGTGTCACCAGAGCAGAGAGTATTTATGGTTGGCAAAATCTGTGCCACAAAACAATGCTCTAAGAATGCCCCGTTCTCTAGTTAGGGAGAAAACGTCTTTAACCAAACACTTTGTACTGTCAGTCAGGCCAGTGACAAAAAGCGTATGTGCCAGGCAACCCTAAGAACACGCATCTGACAGCAACGGAACAGCTATCAGAGGAACAAAGGCGTCAGATACAAGCTCTCAGCTGCTGCTCCTCTGCTGGTAAGGGGAAGGCACCAAATAAAGTGCTAAGCTCATTCTCTCCAGCGCTGCCCAGGTGTGTGCCTCCTAATTCCTTTCACAAGTGCTTGAAAAATACCTAATCTCACATAAGATGAATTCCAACTGGTCGTCAAGGAAGGCAAAATTAAGAACAGTGTTGAAACCACTTCACTGGTGTCACTGCCTGTCCTTTGGCAAATCTGGCAACACGCACGTGAGTACACACACCATTACACGCTGTTTGCTGTGATACAGCTACTAAGCTGCAAAGAGAACAACGCACAAGTTACCACCAGGCACCCCCCCAGCCTCCTGCACCACTCACTGCCCTGCCAAGGGGACCCAGTGCAGCCTGCAGCGGGAAGAGAGCCTTTGCAGAGGCAAGGGGTGGTTTCCCCCTTTTGCTGTTTTATTTTCTTTCCACATCAGAATCAGTGATCAGAAGCGACAACAAATTAAACTGACTGAAGTTCCCAATCAGTAAACTCTTCTTGCCTGTGACACTGCCTCATTAAACAGCTGTGTATTCTTGCCAGCAAGAGAGTCACACAGTTTTCTTTCATATCAAATAATTTCAAAATAAACCAATCAGGCTGGAAACTGTACACTTAGATGCTTGATAAATTACTGGTTTGCCAGTTGGAGACGTTCAAGACATGGGCCACTTTCATTTACCTGTTTCCCATGATGCCACATAGCATGTCGGGTAAGCAAAGAAACTAAGGAGACTGAGCACAGAAGACTAATTAAATGTTTCTGCAAACATTAAAACAAACAAAAAAAAATCCAAGCATAAGTTTTTGCTGTCATTATAAAGAATACTCTGCTATATCAGACTTCATGACTTTAAAAATCTATTTAAAACAAATAAATTCTCAAAACATTTATTTGAAGACAGAAAATATCACAAGCTGGTATTTTCATTATCTAACAACAGTCTACATACGTTCATCTCATGTTTGTAGCCCACTTTTCCGCTGTTTTAAAAACAACTGAAAATCGTACAGAACTCATGCAAGTTTGCACTCTGCTTTGGCACTGGTGGGAGACACTGACGCCGCACCCTAAGTATCACTGAATGCAGCTGTTATAATGTCCTTTCTCCTTTCTTGGCAAAAGAAAGTTAAAGTCGAGAGATAAAGGACACCTGGAAGTATGTTGTATTTTAATCAAGGATTACTCCAGAGAGAAATTCTGCAGCACCATGTCACATGAGTAACAACATTTACTCTGCTTCTATCACTCATTCTAAAATATCTGCATTTAACATTCGTACAAGGTAATCTCGTACATGTCAATCTTTACAAGAGCAGGAAAATGCGTCCTGAAAAACATCAGCATCCATCACTGGAATTAGTTGTGCTTCTTACCACTAAGTAATCCAGACAGTTGGTCACCAGTTCGACAAACAACTAGAGTGACTCTGACACCTCCCTCTTCACCATTTCTGATCCAAAAAGACAAACTGAAGGGCCACCAGTGATTCTGTCTGTCAAGACGTCTCTTTATTTGAAATAACCATACCGTACTTAGAAGAGTGCACATCAAAGCCAACACAATGTTACGCAGTGGAAAAAATCCAGGGGCAATGATACCTTGGAAGTAATGCTACTCATCCATTAAAAAAACGCCAGCTCCAACACTCCAACAGCTAAAACACTTGACAGCTTCCTTTCTTTTTAGAATTTATGTATTTAAGAGGAAGCAAGATAGTGGGAGGGAACCGCAAAACATTTCTATCAGGCACCCTTTACGGACTTCTCTGATGCAAGGGTCTGTCCCACTCGCTGGCCTGTTCTTTCTCGGGCTACGGAAGCAGCAGAGACAGAAGGCTGCTGTGATGGCGGCCCATTCGAGATCCCAGCCGGGCTTCCACCACCAGAGAACCGCATCCTAACCGCGCTCAGCGCTCCCTGCCTTCCCTTGCGACGGCCGGCTGCCGGCTCGCACCGTCCCGGGTCATTGTGCAGCCAGCTGCCGCTCCCGAGCACACGGCCGGCTTCCCGGCGGCTCTTCCTTCCGCAGAGACTCAAATAATTTTCAATGTAAAGTTCGGGTTAGACACGTACCGCACGACCTCAGCCAGACGTCAGTGATCTGCAGCTACCTGTGCCTAACTCTTCACACGACGCCGTTTTGCACACTTGCTCCTGAGCCCTAAAAGTCGGCCCACGCCGAGGACGCGCGCTTAGGCAGGCGGCCTGAAGCGGCGGGACCCCCGTACAGGTGCTTCTCGGGCAGCTGCCTCAAGGAAAGCAGCCCGCGGTGCCGGAACGAAGCTGCCGGGGCCGCCGCAGCAGCAGCCCGCGGCACAAAAGAAACCGAAACCTCGCCAGAGCGCTCAGCCCGGCGCCGCCGCCGGAGCAGGGCCCGCTCGCACGCCGCGGCTGCCCGAGCCCCGCGGACCCACCGGTCTCCCCCACCCCGGAGGGGGCCCGGCCGCACCTGCCTCAGCCCCCCGCCCTCCGCATCGCCGCGGGGCGGCC
>VYZW01001976.1:1681-37269 GCA_013401315.1 Balaeniceps rex | reverse complement strand
CACGTGCGCGGGGGGCGCCGCGCGGCGGCCTCCGCCCCCCGCTCCGCCGGGGCCGCACGCGGGGCCGTCCCAGACCGCGGGGCGGGAGCGGCGAAGGCGTAAAGGCGTTTGCGAACGGAGGGGCAGGGGACGGGACCGCTGCGACGCGGCCGGCACAGGCAGCGCGCCGGCGGGCTCCTCCGCGACCCCCCGCACGGCGATCCCCGCCTGCACGGCTGGGGGCTCGGGACTTCGTTTCCCCGTCCAGACAGCCCTGGGGTCTCAGAACGCGCCACCGCGGCCCGTCCTGCCCCGCGGAAGCCTCGGTTTCTCACACACCTCCGCCAGCATCGGCCCCCCGAGCTAGGCCGCCCAGCCGGGCCTAAAGGGCCGTCTCCAGCCCCTTCCTCCCGCCCGGAGCTGGCGGAGCGGCCTGGAAAAAAGGAGCAAAACAGGCAGTTCTTACTGGACGTACCTGTGAGACGTCGAGAGACATTTCTAGAGGCAAAGTGCATAACCACAGATACAATCCATCTTAAAAATCTGACTTGGAGACATTCTGCCTTCTTACTCTCAAGTTTTAAACTTGGCTTATGAAAGCTTTAACAGCTTGACAGGGGCAGGCCGATTCAGGTCCTGATGTACCACACAGCCTGCAAATAGTGAGATAACAGGGATAGGCTTTCCCAAGGCATCGGAGGAAATCTTTAGAAATGTATACCACTATTACTATCATTCTGTGGCTTACAGTTTTAATTCCTTCACCGCTGATGTCTGGCAGCACTAAACGGAGCAGCATCTGTCCGCATGCAGTCCCATCACATGCACGATCTCAGACACAACTCTCCATGGCCATATCCACATACCAGCCTTTTCTCTATCGTCTTCACTCAGTCCTCCACCTTCCAGCCCTCTTACTGCATATCCCTATCTCCCCAGCTCTCGCGACATCCCTGTTTCCCAAAACCTCAGCTGCACATTCACATCTTCCCTGTCCGTACAAACAGCGGCCACTACGCTGAACCTCAACCCTAACCTACAGACCTGTGCCCTAGCTCCCTGACAGCGCAGACACCGCTGCGTTAACAAAGGGGTGTAAATCACTCGCCACTGACGACCGCGTGGATTAGCCTTAAGACCAAGCACCCTCTTATCTTATCATAACACAGCTTTTAAGGAATTTAGAATTTCATGAGGTGTAGCCCTACTCACGCCTGTGGATCTAACTCTGGTCTCACAGTGAGACAAAGGCAAATAGGCTCCAGCTCATGATACGAAGTGTGGATCTACTGGGCTACCCACAAGGGAAAAAGGACGTTTACAGCCATTGCCATTATCAGTCATTTGTTACAAGTCTTAATAAGCTGTGCCAAGTACGTGACGATCCTGTTCCAGGGTTTCTCACCCCTTCTATTTGAAAAGGAGAGGGGTCCTAAAATTTTGGCATGGTTTCAAGCCTACTCCTTGGAGAGAGCGCTGTTACGTTTTGGTGGGAAAGTCACACGCAGACATGTACGTGACATGCAAGGAACTCACGCAAAAAAGTTAATACGACTACATCTCAGCAAAGACATTTTGTAACTAGGCTGATTAAACAGCTGTTTTTCTATCCACACCTTTATATTAGACCAACCCCTGTCATTGATGCCATTACCCCAAAATAAATGCACCTTAAATACCAAGTTTGCTCATGTAGGCCAAGCAGATGATTCAAGTAAGAATTCCTAAACTTAGAATAAACTGTAGATAAATATGACTTGCTTTTGCTGTCGTGAATTTCAGCCAGCTACATGTTTTCAAACAGCAAACTCCACTTACCTACGTAAGTCCTGACATAATCCTCTCTGCCATTATTTAACTGAGACACAAATTCCCGACAAACATTTAATCTCCTGAAGAAGAGAAACAAAAATTGTCTGTTACATCTAAACACCTGTAGTGTTCAACCTTCTACACAAAGCCAATGCATAATAGTACCTGCTAGCGGTAGAAGATATTGCCATTTTTTTGGAAGCAGAATGAAAATGGACAGAGAACTTCCCACCTCCCCAGGGGAAGCCCCTGATTCCAAAGCACAGACAGACAATGGTTTCAACGGCTTCAGTTAAGACTCCTACAGATTGCTTTTAGGCCAAACTCGAAGAACACTGTCCCCTGCATCCCAGCACCCTGTACCAGCTATGCTCCTTTGGTTAGTTGATGAATAATTCATTTCTGTCACCTAACGGCCTAAAAATTTCAGTTTAAATCACGCTGCATGTGATCACTAAGATCAGAGCGGAATTGACAAAAGGAACTGACAGAAGTGAAGAGTCCTGAAAATTATTGGTGCATAGCTGGTGAAGTGACCTGATTTTATTATATATACCTGTGGAAAGGACAGGGAAGCATGTTATCCACCATCTATAGCAATGCGTTTGTGAACTCTGTCCAGGTCTCTGATACATCGTAAATTATAGCTATACAAAACCTCAGCTTCTAAATTGTAACATGAATCAACGGATTGTGTTGTATTCTAGAGGGTATATTGTATAGTGCTTTCCACCGCTACCAAAATTAAATATTTAAAAAAGGGGGGGAGGTGGGAGGGAAGCTACTGAATCACCAACTGCCTCCTGGTAACTTGCGGCAAAACTCTTCTACAAAGAATTAACCGCACGCTATACTATAGCTTGGTACGTGATACCCAGACGCTCCCTACCACCTCCAGTTCAGGAAACGCAGCCCTGAATAAGGAGATCAGGGTGTTCAGACCAGAAGAGTGCAGAGACAGACAGTCACAAGAGCACTGCTGGAATGCGATTTGCAAGAAGTCACGATACAGTGGTCAAAAAGAAGCATGTCTCAGTCAAAATTAGATTTCTGGCAAAATTCAGTAAGCTGTATGCTAAAAGATACCACTAACAAACATCTTACAATAGCCTTCTAGAATTTATAGAAAATTATGCCAAAAATTATGTTCTGAAATAATAAATGTTAATTAAAACATCGTTTTGTTTCTGCTAAAATACGCATAAGACAAGCCTCTCCATTTACAAAACTCTCAAACAGTTTTATATCATCTTCTTGATAAAGCCGGAGCTTAATTTTAACTGATTTATTACTATAGTGACATTATCTACACATATAGGAGAAAAAAAATACAGTATTTTACCTCAATATGGACTAAAAAAAGACTGTATTAGGTCATGTAAGATGCATCCCATGGCTCAGCAGTGTTATACCAAAAAAATAACCTGTTTCCAAACTGCCTGGAAACACCATATATTAGAATTGCATGCAGTGTCATCACACACAAATATCAACATCAACGTATCAAAAAATCCTAAGACTATCTTAAAAATTTTGCTACAATGTTTGAATACATGATTTATATTTGGGCTCATATACTTAAAATCAAATTTAAAATAGATTGACAACAAAGACAAGCTTTTAAAAATCTAAGAAGGTGTTACAGCAGCAAATATAAACATATGCTTAGCATATAAGCAATTCTTACTGAGCTGTAAATTGCCAGTGAAATGAATATGGCTAATTACAGTCAGAATAATGATGGAAGGTTGAAGGCAAGAGTTAAAAATGTCATGTCTGCTCTTGGATTGAAATGTGCAGCAGACATTCAAGAATGAGCACTGAACGGCACCTCAGGACAGATTTTTTTGCTTCTAGAAGGAGTTATAAATTCACCTAGCGGAAAATAATTAGAAAAAGTTATAAATTCAACTGCACAGAAATTTGGATTCACAGTAACCAGAGCAGAAGATGTCATCTAATTAATCCCACTTATTTTGCTGCATTTTCCCCTGAATTTTTTCCAATAAAAACATCTTAATTCTAGATACCTAAAAACATATAATAAGCTTACCTGGAAAGAGTAGAACTCTTTAGTAATTTCCTGTGGAAAATAATCAGCATTAAAACTGAACAGAACAATGAAAATAAAGGCAAGGAAACACTTCTTGGACTTTCTTACAATAGCTGAACACCACAGGTATGACACACTACCACATATGTGGTATAATACCATGTTATAAATAAACATTACCTGTCTAATACACAAAAAAAACCTTAATGTTTTTTAATATCTCATTCTTATAAAAGACGGATTTCAGAGAAGAAAACCATGAATGATCTTCCTCATTCACAATATCCACCAAGAAACACTGTCAACAGGAGGAAAATGAACAACTTCAAATTTGGACAATCATGATTGCTTAAATACAACAGAACATGCACGGCCGATAAAGAAATATATGAAAATATGGAAGTTACTGACAACAAAAAACAGAAGGAATGCAACATTTCATTTATCAATTTTAAAACAGTTTAACAAAATCCATTACATTCTTTTGAATTACAGCCATAAAAATAAGTTAGGAACACAAAACAATTACGTACTTCTAAAAATCTGAGTGACGACTGTATGAGTAACTGAAATGCAAGCATACACTACCAAAATAAGATTGGTTTTCTGAGGAAAAATAAAACAATAGTTTGTAAAAAAAGTTACAGTAAAAACCCCAAGGTGTTATCTTGTAGAAGTCGGTTCTAGAACACTAATCTACACATTATTAAAGCAAACAAAAAGGGAAGTTTTCTTATAATTTGTCTAAAACAAAGAAGCTGAATAGAACTATAAAATTATCTGAATTCTTTCAGAAAAAAGATTATTGGGCACTTGCGGATAGCACAGAAATACAACGTTTAAAGAAAAGTTTATCTTACTTTATTAGACTCAAGGTTTTTCACCACTGAACTGCTGATTTATTTTGCTTTGAAGATAGTTCTAAGTTTATTGTTACTTGACCATTTATCACGCATCCCAGAGATTCTCAAATAAAACTACCAAAGATCCGAGTATTCAATAAATACTAGTACTCCCATTATGCAAGTTTTTTTTTTTTAAAAATCACATAATTCAAGTTATTGCAAATAAATACCTAGCTAAAACTTTATAAATATTTAAATAAAATCCTGCTAAATATATGTTAGCCCCCTAAATATACAACTGAACTAACAAATCCATAGTCTAAAAGTCAGAAAAATAGTTCAGAAAGACGGGTTTATTTTTGGAAAGTTAGACTCCTAGATTGCTTTTAGGGCAAACTCAAAGCACACTATTCCCTACTTCCCAATGCTCTGTGCTAGCTATGCTTCTTTGGTTAGTTAATGAGTTATAGACTTAAAACTGCCTTTTTTTTTTTTAAATTTTAAAACCCAGATACAAAAGTATCTCAATGAGAACATGTGCACATGCTCTCAGATTGTAAAGGTTACAGAAATCAGTAAACCCTCCTCAAATCCCTTACGCTGTCTTCCCTCTGTCTAGAAAAATGCTTTTCAACCTGGAGGGTCTCAGACAAGAGTCTTTCCTTAGCTCTTTATAGAGGGCTAAAAAGCAAATTTGTATTTCCTTTACAGCAACAAGTGTATGAAAAGATCTATCCCTCTACCGGAAAATTTAATGGAACTGTAAATTGAAAGCATGGAAGAGTCACTGCTCTATGGACAGGAGTTGCTGTTCCTTAGTACAGTGGATATATCGTTTTCCAAAGCTGTACGCCATCCTGTTCAAAAGCAAAGAGCACATATTCCTGTTCTTTCCTTTAAACTGATCCTTACTGACCAATATTGACAGGCGCACCTGAAATATTAAAACTGGGTTTTAATATATGTCACCGAGCTCCAGCAATGCGGTGATTATTTGGCCTATTTGGTCCCTTCCTGTGCAACTGGCTTTAAAGTGTTCTCAACCTGCTGCTTATGGGTTTTGGAGAAATTCCTCAAGGAAGTAAGCAGTTATACCACCTGAACATTTCCACCACTGTGATTGATGAAATTAAAAGCACCATTGTGTAGGCCAAACTCCAATTCAGATACTACTGCCAGCACTTCTCAGATCATTTCAGAGTCATGCCCTTCCCGGTCTACGCCAAGCAACACTGCGAGCCACTGTTCTATGCATGCATCTTACCCCACATTGCATTTCAGCGGCAAAACAACTAGATGTAATTTTTCAAAGATGTTGCCACATTGACTGTTAAAAGGAAAAGGTTTAATATTAAACACAGAATGCCAATTTAGGGTAATACGAGATAGTTTTGACTACCGAGTAGCAGAGCTCCTGCAATTATGGCACGCTGGGATAGATTCACAGTTCACAAAGCTTAGCAAGCCCTTGGCATAACTCTGAAATTTCCTCAATGTCTTGCTCTGATACGATAAGCAAACAAAAAGTTGATAATCCACATCGCTGCTAACAGAAGGAAAACACTATTTTTACTTGGCTGACGTAAGTGGAATTTTTCCTTTCCCATTTACAATACTTCATTAAAAAATCTCAGCGCACAGACTCTCCTTGTCAATCCACCACTAAAAGGTGGAAAAGAGGATGAGGTACTTTGGTAAACATTTTAAGACACCTCTCTCTTCACAATGTGTTCATTAGCACAGGACAGAAGTGAGAAAGTGCATGAGGGGGCAAAAAAGGAAATAATACATTTTTAGCACTTGCCATTCTACATGTAAGGGACTATCGATACGTTTTTGTATAAATCTATACCTTTACAAGTGTGACGTGTGGATAAGAAGTCACTCTACATTAATATCCATTGTGAATAGGTCTCCTGAAAACAAGTAATTTTTAAGACAGCTTTTTTTTTGTTTATTAATTCTGGCATTTTTTTTGGTGTTTCTGGCTATATGCAAATACTCCAACAAGTGAAGTGTTCGTAACAGTCTAATTGATCTAAGTTCTAATTGCATCTAGGTTTCTTTTTGGTTTAGAACAGAAGAACAGCATGCTTTTATATTTACCTATTGCACAATTAATTACTTTTTTCATTATGTTTCCTATTAAAGTAATTCCACTAGTAGACTGAATAGCTCCAGAGAACCCATTTTGGTCTGTTGGCTCAAGGACTCCCAGAACAAACTAATAATAATAATAATTAAAAAAATCTCTAATTAAGCCATTACATAGAAACATACTGAAAAAGACTTGGAGAGTTCATGAGTAAACAACACTTGTTTAAAAAACACCTCTGTAGTAAAGTACAGTACGTATACAGATGATATACCATAATAGCTCCAGATGGAACTGTTACAGACAACAATAATGCATTTTAAATGTTTATTATGGGCTTTTTTTTTTTTTTCAAATTGTGGTTAAAAAAAAAAATTCCCAGAGGGTATTTAAAGCACAAAAACTACTTCAAAGGTTCTACCAACAAGTTGATTTAGAATCAATAAAACCAAAAAGAATGAGCAAGCACTCCATCACAACCCTGCTCTTAGTGCCAGGTTCGTGCAGTAACATCTGGCCTGTGTTCACAGCGTTACTGCATCCGCTGGAACACTACAGGCTATCCTGATGAAGGCTGGGGTATCAACACGGATTTCTAGCTTTCGCTCTGAATTTCTCCCTTTGTGTACTTAGGTGAGAATGTTAACATTCTTACAATAGTTTTATATACGGAACAGAACACAGATTTCTGTTATTAAATCCGCCTTCTAAAAATATAAAAATATTTGATATTGAGAAAGTGTCTTTCAATCATACTTCAATCTTCACAGTTTTAATAAGGAATATCTACTCAGAACCATCACTTTAGAACTATGATGTGTATTCAGCTGATTTCATGTAAATAGACAAACAGTTAAAAACATATTTACTAAGATTAAATATAGTCAAATTGCAAAAACATACAATCTGACAATGTTGTCATGTGCTCTTTCAAAGAGTGCATAGGACATATTTCTGCAGCAGTCAATACAGTAAATTCTTTTGATGCAATCCCAGTCAAAGCTGTAAACATTCCTAATTGCAGTTTCTTGGAAACTTTTTGTTCCTTTCAAGTTTTTATTAGCAAGTTGCACTGGGCATTCCCCTGCCATTTTTTTTTTTTTTCCACCAGTTACAGAGTTTCATCATCCACCTTTAACCCCTCTGGCCGTTCAAAACTACTCATAAGCATTTCTTCAATAGATTGAGGGTAGCAATCCTTTCCTTGCAGTGCACAAGGGCACTTCCCACGTGCCATTGTCAGCAAGGCCCCCAGTGCATGATCTTGAGAAGCAGGTTGATGAGGAAGTCTGCTATGCCTTAATGGGATTTCCTGCAGGTTTGGGATCATAACCATATAGGAAAGTAGCTGCTATTACAAGGACGGCTCCGAAGAAAAAGACACTGAATAGAATAGGGATAGGAAAAAAAAAAAGTTAGCTCGTTTTAGTTGATGCAATTTTATTTATGTAGTACAATCAAAAGAAAGGACATTTTTCCTGTGGGAACACAGAAAGATAAATTATATTTGTCCAATTTATTAAGACCAAAATAATTTGCATATATTTATTATAGAAGGATGCAGGAAGCAGTTGAAGTAAGAAACTTTCATCCACAAAGTAAGGTATCATTATACTGACATATTCTGAAAATTAAAATTATAGTTTCATGGAACAATTGTCAAAAGTAATCGGACCAATCTTTTCTTTTTTTTTTTCTTTTGCCTAAAGCTCTGTGCAAAATGCAAGCAGAAGCTAAAGAATTGCAACTACCGTGGTTACCCAGCCATTTTTAACATCTTATGTGCTGGAGTTGTGTCTGCTTTGAAGTCCAAAGCTCACGTCAAAGCAAATTACTGCTGGCCAAGAACCAGTTTGCAAGTCAGTATAATCTAATTTTTGGCAGATACATAAAGATTTATGTAAGGAAAAGATAATAAAGGCATCTTTTGTATTGTGACATGTGGGCCTTTCAAGCTGTTTTGATAGTTACAAGTCTGAAACAAAATATCCAAAGCCAAGAGACAAGCAGTACACATTTTAGAAAAGAACCTTGTCATAAAGACATGATAAGGTTGACAATTTGATCTTCTGAACCAAACACTAAAAAAACTGTGGCGCACGACATGATAATCCTTCAGAGAATACAGTTAGCCTATTTCTGGACACGATCCATTGCAACACATTCAAGCACTTAAGTACTTTACATCTATTATCGCAATCAAAAATGTTTGCTGAAGTGAAAGAAACAACTACTCAGTTTCAGTTCAAATAAATTCAGTTGGCATAAGCAAGGTACTGAAGATTAAGTTTGATTAACTCAAGTTAATCAAGTGTTATTAAATGAGTTCACTTCAAGTTCTACAGGCTGCTAGTTGGCTCCAACTCATTTAATTATTTACCACTGTTTCCATTTTCACCGTGTTTGCATAAGCTGGTAAGTTACTTATTAATTTTCCATTTAAACCACTTTCTACATTTGTTTTAATAGGACAAGTATAGGTAACTTCTAATTTAAGTTCAATGTCTTCCACTTTTTAGGCCTAAATAGTTGTTCTGCTTCCTTTTTTGAATGTTTAAGTAAACTCCGGCTAATATTGCAAATACTACTTTTAGATAAAAAGATGTTTCTTTATATTGGATATATATTTGAATATTATTCAAAATATTTTTACACTGTGAGTATGTGAAACATATGTGAGGAGCATAGGTCAATTATAAGCAAAATCCTATTAATATATCTGAAAGTTGGAATATTACTTCTACACTCCATACATTAACATGCACTGCCAAGACAAGCACTATTCCAGAACCTAACCATGTACAATACCCGCAGTACACGGAGCTACTAAAATCGGTTTCACAAAACGTCAGGACACAGCGTATTGGGCCTAGAAGCATATAGCAAGCATTTTCCTCTCCTTCTTGGTTGAGTGTTTTCACTAATAAACGTGGTATTGTCTTTAGAAAAAAAGCTCTGCCTTTGGGCTTCTGGGTGTGCTTGGGCAACTAGTTGCTGTAACTTAACTTCCATGTGTTTATGATTGCAATTATCTCTTTTAGAGGCTGTTTTGAGATTGGATGAAAGCCAGTATAAAAAGACTATCATCATTATCATTGTTCAGCCATAACTCCTCTTGCAATGAGATGATTTGTGGAAGATCTGTCCGTTTAGAGGACAAAGAGAAAACAAGAGACAGCAACCCCTTTGTCAAGGTCTTACTCGGAACAGCCAGGAGAGGGGAGGCTGCTCGGGCAGCAGAGCCGAAGGCAGTGCAAGGCCAGCACCAACCCCAGGGAGGGCTGGCTTCAGCCTGCAAGCAAAGCAGGGGCTCAGCAAACAGGGAGAGCGGGTAGGGAGGACAAGAAGAGACAGGGACAGTGAACTAAAACATAGAGCCTGCAAGAGAGTGGTTTGTCAAAAGCCCAGCTTTGAGATTCCTGCCCTGTGGGGGGCTGTATCTTACAGAACATGTAATCTTGCCAGCTACACTGAAAAAATTAAGCATTAGTTATGGCATGTTACGAAACTAAACTTTTATGCGCAAGTTGTACCTAAACATTCTAAAAAGTGTTGCTCGGACTGGGTTTTTATTTATTTTTGCAGTTATATCTGGTAAACATTAAGTTTTCAACTATTTTTTTTTTTTCAGCATACATGGAAAATAATTCTTACCTTGTAGGGACAAAATCTTGCAGCCAGAAATAGGAGATCAATGTTGACAGTATAATAGAGAGCGAAGTTGCAAATCCCTTTAAAATGTTGTCTGCGTATTTTATAACAGCAGCAATCACCAGCCCTCCAAGTGCCTGAAAAATATTGAGGTTTGGATTTGCAACCTGCTAATTCCACTGACAGCATCTATTTTAACAACATGCACTTACTTTAGGAAAAGCTTTTGTCTATGTTTAAAAGCATTACATTTATTTTATGTTATGGATATGCACTGTTGAAGATAAATATTGGAAGAGTTCCTCTTTCCCCATTAAAGAAATTGTTGATCATATTATCATCATTAAATTAGTGGAAATGCTTGTACTATATATTTTTAGCCACAGGAAGAAGGGCGTATATATATTCTTTTTTTTTTAAACATTGCAAAAGAAATAATGCTAACGTGCTTTTATGTTGCACAATACTTAGTCATATACTTGCTATATATTTTCCAGGTTTTTATTTAGAAGTTTATTCTAATAGCGATAGATCAGACTTTCGACTATAGAATTCTCAGTAGCTTCAATGACACCCATTAGTTTCCCCTGTCATTTATAGAAGAGTAAATCCCAAGTGCCTTCACAGAAACACACGATACAAGGCATCTCACCTGTAGAACAACAACTATCCAAGTAAGTTTATTGTAACCTTGAAAAAATCCATTCTTTGACAGTTGTTCTCCATCATAAATGTACACACCCATCAGTCCAAATATGCTACCGAAAAATCCTGAAAGTACAAGATTGATTTAAAAGCTTCAGGTGAAAAACTTGCAAACAGGTTCCTTGTCCTCAAGGACTGCTCACATATATCCGATTTTAAAATAGGACTGCTACTTGCAATACCATCACGTTCAAATGCAATCAGTGTTCAGACAGATATCCTCTTTTAAAAAGCTATTTTCCACACTCGTAACAAGTTTTGTCTGTTTCCATTAGGACATCCTTATATACTTATCTTCCATTGCTTTCTACTGGAATGGGGGGATTTTTGTTTATGGCATACAGCAAAATTCACTTAAACACAATTTCGGTTTTCCTGAAACTAGTCATGACTGAAGGCTGAAGTCACACTATCACCTGGAGAGAAAAACAGGGAAAACTTCCAGCGGAGGAGATGGTCACTGACATAGCACGAGCAGGACTTAGCGGTTCGCCAGTTCAGACAAGGATCTTGGAAGCGGGATTCTTCTGAACCAGTCTCAAACACAACGAATGTTTACTAGTAGAGACTTAATGTCAAAAGAAGAAATCAAGATGAGATTAAAGAGTTTATAATTTGGTGAGTATAGTGTTCTTCTATCGGACGGAAAACTTCTCCTAATCCCCTCAGGCATGGAAGTAATGCAAGCACCTCCTCTGGGACTGATGTAGGCTCTAGTCCTGAGCAGGAAAGGGGGAACATTTTTTCCATTCCTTTTCTGTGAAAAGCTGACCTCTATTTTCATCGCATTTCTTTGAGTCTGAAAAGGGCAGCATTATTTTGAACAAAAGAAAACCTTCCATTTGACAAAAAAGATTTATTTTTGTAGACATAATTAAAAATTTAGCTTTCATTCAGATTAAACCAATTACTTCTATTTGCCAGTTGATCTGCTAAAATAAATAAATAAAATCAACTAGTCATACATCCCTAATATGATACTGGTATGCATTAAAAACCTGAATTTTCAACAATTATTCAAATATATTTTCCAATTTTTTCTACAGTTCTAATAATTCTCTATGGATATGAAAATGAAAACCAGGTTGGTTTATGGTTTTTGTTGTTTGCGTTTTAAGAAAAGCTCTATTTCAAACCTCTTGGTTATGACTGTCTTGCTCCTGAATGATACAACGTCTTAAGCAGGCAACTATCTTGCACTTGCAGAAAGGATACACTAATGTATTTCTGAAATTATGATTTCACGTTTGAAATATTTTCCAAAAGCTGTATCAGGAAACTCTCTATGAAACATGACAAAATTAATTTCATTTTTTGAACTGAAAACAACCTTAATAGTAAGCATATTCTACTGAATTTTGTATTGAGGCAACTTAAGCTCACTGACAAAAAAAAAAAAAAAAAAAAAAAAAATCAGATGATTCAATTCTCGCGCTTACCACAGACATTTATGTCTTCATATATCACAGTCCTAGTTATTCATTACCTTGAAGTTTGCATTTAGATTATTAATTTTAAAACATCTCAAAACATTGATTTAGAAACATATTTTAATATTCCTCTATTCTCTTTAAAAAAAGTAAAAAAAAATAAGGAAAAAGGAATACTATCTATATTTATCAGATCTTACGAATTAGTGCAAAAGAATCATTTTTAAACATAGAGGATACACAGAATACTGCATAAGATAACATTCTTTAGAAAATTTTAAATACAAATTCAATCAAAAGATTCTATACAAACTTATGGACACTCTATAAGCAAGTTAAATCAAGAACTAGGTTGAGATCAGAAAGCAACTGCTGGAATTGCATCTAGCAGAGTTTATACTTTTGGTTTTAAAAGTATATTTATGCAGAATACTAAAACGTTGGTGATATTTTTATATGCATTTTGCACATTTATCTTAATTCTTCAGAATGCAGGATCTCTAAGAGATGACTAAAATTAAACTTACCAAGCTGAATGTTTCTGATCCACACAGACTGCTTAGTTTCCTTTAAAATTTTCTCAAAATAAACCCCAGCAAATCCACTAGAAAAGCATGCTATAAGAACTGCGATCAGGCCTACAAACTGAGATCCTGCTGAATATTCCTTAGTAGCTGTTGCTTGAGAGTCTGAAGGCCACTGCACGTAAAAACAGTTACACAAAATTCACTGATAAAATCAAGTCATGAGCACCCATAAAATGCAAATTTGTTTTCTAGCAACAGTCACTAAATACAGACAATCACATGCTTGTAAAGTTTCTTATTTTGCACCATAAATACTTTTGAAGGACTGCAAAGACATAATTTTTCTTTCTACGTATTCATAAGGAGTAAAGTTGTGCCCAAAGTGGGAGAATACCCATCAATTTAAACAGATCCAGGATTTATGTTTTATAAGGCAGAACTGTTTCTGAATCCCGGCATGACTTATCACGGTCATTCACAGTCACCAGCTTTTGCCACCGAACAGTTAGTTACCTTACAGATATAAGCACAGTTAGAAAATCACTTACACCAGCTGTCTTTAAGATGGGATGAATTGTCTTTTGCATGTGCCCCTCTTCAGTGATTATGCAGACGACTAAAACAAGCTGAAATTTATGAAGCTAAATCCTGCAATATATCTAATGCTAATGGAATAAAATCCAATGCCATAGACAAAAACATACTGAAGAGTCTGTTAATTTCTATCAGAATGCTTTGTTCTCATTTTTAATTATTAAATTTGAAAATTCTATAGAATTTAATCCTCAGAATTTTTTCCAAGTCCTTAAGTTTTAAAATAAAAATTTCTAGGATATGCTAAAATCTGCTAAAAATTCTTAGAATAGTCTCTTATCCCATGATCCTGCCCTCTGAAAACTACAAACGCCTGTACCTGTACTATTTAGAACAGAGGCCAAGCTTGCCTCTTGAAAAACTTTGAGTAAATTTGCCATGCTGAAACCGCATCACAAGATGAGCAGCAGGCCTGTGCTGGCACAGAAGATCTGCAAATCCCCAACATCTGAAGAAGCGTGCTAACAAATACTGCTATCACTGTAATTTGCAGGTCGCTCCAGAGGCCCCGTCACATTCTACAGTAGAGCGCTGGGACACAAGAGAGGTGCTATCTTCTGCCTTTGAACCATTTCTGGTGTCCTCTAGCCCTGGCCAGCTGTGATTCGTAGCTCCTGACCATACTCTGGTGCTCGTGTGCAGCTGGTAGAATCAGAAAGATCAGTATAGAAACCTGTGTTCCTTGAATAAACACATTAAACAAGCACAAACCTCCTGTTAATATTTACCTGCACAAATGCCACTCCTGTCATCAATATTACTAACGAAAGCCACTGGTATACACCCAATTTCTTGCTCAACATGGACACAGAAAACAATGCTGTGGTAAGAATTTTCAGTTGGTATGTAACCTAGAAGAAACCAGAAACAGTTACTACAGCATGATTCATGGTTTTTTTGTTTTTTGAAACTTAGAGAGAAATCCAAATGTACAATACCTGGTATGTGGCTGCATCTAGGTTTGACAATGCTACATACAGCAAGTTATTCTGAAGAGTATAAATTCCTGAAGGAATAGCAAGTTTAAGAGTTTCCATGGGTTTATTAAGGATTTCATCATGTAGCACTCTGTTCAGAGTCCGTAAATTGCACTCTACCCAAAGAAACAACAAAAGAAATAGACATTCACTAAAAGGAGAGAGGAAAAAAGGAGGAGAGCAATGTTCTGTTCTTAAAGATTGACACACCCTTTTTATAGCTATCACTGCGATCAAGACTTCAAAATACTATCTATCTATGTTTGACTTTCATGAGCCTCATGTATGTAAGAAAAAAAGGCTGCAAAGCGTCTTCCTGTAGCTTGGAATATCAGAACTAGAACAATTATTCAAAATACTTTAAGTAAAACTTATTGAAACTGTATCAGTATTTGAAGATGATACATTAAAGAGTATCACCTAAAAAGTGCACATTTAGAAGCCTACAGAGTCATCAATATTTACGCATATACAATGACATTTTTAAGCTGAAGATCAAATATATGTGTCAAGGAACCAGATAAACTCAGTATAAAATGTACAAAATAAGAACTCCAGTAAATCGAATATACTTTTTTTGAGCTTAAAACTGTGCTTCTTCCTGTAGTAATGAAATTTGCTTCCTCCCTTCTGCGTCTGCTGTTTATTATAGCCTTCCAAATGATCATTCATGCTTTGGACACTCTTAAAGCTTTTCATTTTTTTTTGCTACTTCTACATACAAATTTCTTAAAATGCCTGAGCAAACACAAGCTTCAGGCTGTTAGCAGAAAAATTATTCTTGCACTCCCCAGTATCCACCTTCTTTAAAGGGAACTCTCTTCAGCAAATATACAATATCTTGTATTGTGTGTTGAGGAGTGAAGTACGATCAGTGGCTTTCCAAGACTACTTCTTAAATGAGAAAGGGAAATGCTTTGTTGTACGCCTGTACTCACATGGCTGCTTTGCAGTTGCCACTACAATACAGCATATTGATTAGGAAAATTACTTGGTGCAAAATTTGACACATACTGCTGTCTCTGTAGACCAACAGAACACAGGCCAAAATCTTCAGAAGTTCAGCAATAACTACTGCAGTAGAGGATAAGTAACGAGGTCCTTCTTCTTTCAGTGTCCGAGAATAACGCATGGTCAAGACTAAACTTGTGGTCTGAAAAACCAGGATGCCCAAGGAAAGGTATTTTAAATTGGTAGACATTTCTTTACTTTCTTCTTCCTGAAACAGAAAAAAAACCCAAAACACAAACCCAGGCTTAAAAGGGAATATTGCAGATAAATGGGAATCAGCATATTAAAAAAAGTTATCCAGGGAGCTCAGCCAAAGGAAAACAACAGACCTAATCTGATATTTACAAAGAAAAAGGAGATTAACACCTTAAAAATGTTTTTCAAATACATGATTACAAATGGGGAAGCATATCAGAATATTAGGAGAAGCGATAACTAATAGAGAAATGAAATATTTCTTATCTGTAATAATAACAAAGTGAAATAAGGACTATTAAGTGATAATTAGCTTTCCAATAACTGGTTTCACAAAAGAAATCTCCCAAGTTAAATCAATCATGGATTTCTTTATGTAAGCGAAGGCTCAGAAGGTATTTTCGAAGTGGAAAAGCCCCACGCTGTGGCACTGCAGAACGCCCGGTACTACCCCTGCTGCAAAGGGCTATTCCCAGAATGAAGAGACCTTCTCATTCGTCCACCTCTCCAAGGTTCTCCAGGCTGCAGCCTCTGCCTTGCCAGGTGACACAGTGCCAGCACAAGCCAGGGTGAGGGTTGGGCTGCTTTAAATGAAAATGAGAGGCATGCCTGACGCTGAAGGAAAAGGAGAGCTGTGGGAAACCAGGGCTGGATGGAGGAGCTGCAGGGGAGACGGCACTAAACCTGTCCTGCTGCTTATCCTGCTCAGAAAAAATTACTTGAATATAGATGACTAGGTGACCGCGCTTACTATCTCGTACTGCACTGACTACCACAAACCTTACCCTAGCAAAGCTGTATCATCCTCATCTCTACCATGAACTTCACCAAGCTGACGTGGTTTTTTTTGCCCTTTGTCACCAATTAAAGCATTAACTTAGTGCAGAAGACTAACAGAGAAAGCAATTCTCATTTTGCAAGCACAATATATTACAAGGAAATTAAAAAAATGCATCACTGCTATTCAGAATATTATATAATCTTCTGCTATTCTTCATATTAAGAATAATTTCCATATGCACAGAAATTAATGCTTTCTATAAAAAATTAACTACTACTGCCTTCACTGCCCACATATTCAAAAACAGAGCAGTGTTTTGTAATGCCAAAGTAAAATCAAATCAGTAATTAAAAGTTAACAAATATGTTTTCAAGTAAAAGAAAAACAGTAACAAGTCAAGACAATGAATGCAGTTCTCACTTTTGGAAGTCTAGAGATGGTGTAAACAGTCCTTACTGGATGCATATGCCCAAGCTGTCCCTATGCGTGTTTTACACCTACAGGCACACAAGTTTTGACTCATTAACTCTCTGGTTTTGTACACACTGCTGAAGGATGTGCTGGTACCTCTAAATATTTGTAGCTGAAACTGAAGCTGTTTCTTGCTGGCTGCATTCCTCTAGCTCAAGATGCATTTCATAATAATTTTCATTGCTATTTTTTCAGAGATCTGGAGAGCTGTCCTATTCAAATATTTCTGACTTGCCTTTATCTTGTCTCTCAGCATTAATAGATTTTCTCCAGTCAAGCACACAAAGTCAAATTAATACCTATATGGCATGGATACTTAAGAGACATTGCAGTAACCTGCAAACAAATACGAATTGCCAACAGCCACAGAGATATGAAGTACATACTTGTATCCTACACGGTAAAATTGTTCACCTCAAGAATCATATGGCTGTAAAAATATTTGTAAAAGCATATTGGCAAAGGAGGAAGGAAAAGATGCCAGGATGCAGAAACGGAGGAAGAAATACACAAGGATTCCTTTAAGGAATCGTAATAGAAGATACTTTTGTATGAACTACGATCTCATTTAACTCGCTGAAGAATCAAATACTAAAGATGCAACTGCACTGGACAATGTAAATCAGACAAATGTAAAGCACGAACAAGAAGAAAGCTGCAGGCAACATTCACGATTTGCTAACTTTTTCCACAGGTTCTGGTGGAATAACCCTTCACAGGAGGATGTTAACTGTGGAATTATGCATCCCCAACAACAAAATGGAGAAGATCAGTTAGTCAGAGAGGAACATCTTTGAAGAATAGATTTGGTACAGCTGAGAACAAGGAGAAGAAACAGAAGAACAGTTCCCGTGAAGGGATGAAGAGGGAACATGCAAGGTCAGAGATCATACTCTCTGGAGAAATACCAGCAGCACAGAGAAGACAGAGGGAGAAAAAGGGAAAGCAAAAACAAACAAACAAACAAATCGGCTGAGAAAAAAAATACAGAACTGAACTTCATGAAAAGGTCTGCCAATGCTACTGGAGAAAACTGACATTGCAAACCGCACATTCATGTGAGCCAACTCACACAAACAATTTCTTGCACCTTTTCCATCTACCTCATTTTTCAGTATTGCGTTTCCAGATTGTCAGATCTCAAAGAGTAATATATGGTTAAGATGAACAACACTTAAATTTCATGAAAGCACACTTACAGATAAATAAGTTTTTAAACGTTTTGGTTTTCAGTTTTCAAAATGCTTCTGAACAAAATACAGATAATGGGAACACACATCTCTCCTGAACTTGGACCCAAATTTCTGCATTCTGTGAGCCTGTGAAGTGACAAAGGGTTTTACAAATGTTCAAAATTCTTGGAGATCAATTCCTTAACCTTCAAAATAGGTCACAATATCAGAAAATAATGCTCACATTAATTTCTTGCTGAAATACAACCATCTATTTACTAAGCAGCTTAAAATGCAATTTTGAAAGTAACTCACTAATACCGTGTTTTATAAGCAAGTATCAAAGCATTCAGCATGAAAACATACCAACGGGCACAACAGTCTAATAAACCCATCCGCAAAGCCATAAGGAATACATACCACAGTATCATCTTGAACTACAGTCTTGTCTTCATTAGTAATCATGATAAAAAAGGGAACTTTCCCCAGACAATGTGTCTCAAAAAGATGCCAGCAGCAGGAAACGTTTCTTTACCATAACTCACTAAAGCAGTGTCAGTTTCCAAAATTCACACAAAAATGGACTTTAAGTGTCCAGTGTGACAGCTGAAATAAGGATATTTGTTCAAAGTTGTCCTGTCAGCGGTCAGCAAGACAGGCTTGTAGAGAACAAGTGCGTGAAGTTTCATGCTGTACTTACAAATAGTTGCTTCACAGAGCAGGAGCCAGAGAGTCTTGAGACTTATGCATGGCAATAAAATCACCACCCTCTACTGAGCACACGTAATATCTTATCAGCTCTCTGGTCCCTCTTCCTTTCCTTTGAAAGAGCTGCGTACCAGTTTGTAGAACCCGGTGCAAACTGGGGACCGGATCCAGAAAAGGAGCCAAGTACTGAACTGTCTTCAACTACAGTTTCACAGCAGGTCTAGATTTACAGATCACTACCAGAGGTGTAATCGCTCTCTTCTAGCCATGAGTTCCTGCTACCCTCACTGCAACAGACTGTGCAGTCATACATTAAATGAACTATTGTCTTCAGTAACGGCCCACACCTTGATTGTCTTAAACCAATAAGGAAATGCAAGTTCCCAGTGCATTTCAAAGTTACAAAGTTACAACCAGGCTTAGATCTCTTCCTGGGCTTTGGACAGGCTACTCGGTACTCTGCAGGATGCATCTGTTCCAAAAATCAGGCTTAGGTTTGCTAATTCAAAGACTGGAAGTTGAGTGGTCACATTAACTCAGTGACTTTTGAACTGTCTCTTACAGTGAGAGGTGCTAAGTACCTGCAACTCATTGACTGTAATGTAGCCTGTCACATCTGTTAACCGGTGACTAGGCTCATTATTCTTCTATTAGTCTAGGTAAAAAGAAAGTAAACCGCTTCTGCGTGGTTTATTCAGTATGCCACGTAGACACACCCTACAGCCAGCGATACGGAAGGCAGGGCCCGAGGTTTAAAGGCAGGTCTATGTGGGAAGTCAACGCGCAGTAAGCCAAGACGGTATTTACGGCTATGTAACGTTCGACTTCAGTACACACAGGTGGATAAAATGCAGATGGACACTACGTGAAGAGTTGTTCTCCTTAAAAGTATAAAGGAAGGGGACGCTGGAAAGGTTTTACAGACTCAGAAAACAAAAGAAACAAAAAAAATCTATACAGGAAGTAATACCTTCGGCTCAAAGTATCATACTAGCAAAGTCTGAAAAATACCTGTTCAAGGAAGCAGATTTTTTTAAAGTGGAAAAACCACATATTTCCATTTCATAATATTCATTCAGACAAAATGAATACATTTCTGACTTGCAGATCTTCATCTCCCTTAGTAATTTCTCCCCCACAAGCTGAAATTTCATGTTTTACATTTTATATTGTCCCTACGTTTTACCTCCTAAAATACTGCTAAATTCTAATGTTTGCAGATGAAATACATGAGGCCAAAAGAAACATAATCAAACAGTAAACATACCATATATATTTTATATTCCTCTATCCATTCTTAACAAAACTCACTAATATTAATCAGGATTTACTACCTGAGCAACAAGAAGATACAGGACTTTTCCTAACCTTAAGATTTTGTCTTTTAAAGAGCCGATGGTATACACTTTTGATCTTCTCAGCTGCTAAATATCTACATTAACAGAATCTTGTGCATAATCAAGGATTAGTTTATGAATTTATCTTATTCTTGAGTTTGTAGGGCATCTCAAAATCTGACAGAATTACTTTAGTTTGAGGTATCTAAAACACTAAAAAAGAGAACTCTAGAAGGAAACATGACTAATTTATTTTAAATACTCTTTAGTTAAACTCAGAGCCTAGAGATGGCCTTGAGACATTTTCCAAAGACAGTTGGATTTAGACTGCATATTCTGGAGATCCTTCCAGCAAGCACGGCCTAACACCATCTGCAAGAACAAAAGAGCAGGGGCAACTCCACAGATCCAGGCACTCCCAAAATTTCACACCATGCTGATACAAATATATTAAGATAAAGTTAGCACAGAACTGTTAAGACTCAACTTTGTCTAAAATCAATATCTGGTTGATTAGCATGTTTTAGACTCATTGAAATTTTAAGGTTGGGGTGCCTTACTTTTTCACATATTATTTTATAAATTAAAAAGATGATAGTTCACGCACAAATGATCCGTATTTTCTTTATTTGACTGTGCATTTCTCCTGCCTCGATTACATTGAAAGTTCTTTCAGTATCCCACACTATCCAGTATTCTGCATTATATTTCATTAATTCAGCCTGAATTACTAAGAAAGCTATTCTTACAGTCACTGCAGCTGGCTCACTTTTTATTATATTCATTAAATTTAATTTTCCTTAGATTTCTGAAACTTCAAGAGCATATCAGAGAAAACTTGAAAAAAAGAAATCAGCATCCAAAAAACACTATCTCAAGAAGTGGCTAACCCAACAGGGGAAAAAAAAAAAAAAAAAGAAATGAATTCCAGTAAGTCACATAACAAAAAAGCAGTTAAATTCACAGATTAAAATAACAACAGGCGCTCTGTCAAATGACTGAGCGATCCACAGCAAAAGCCATGCATGCAATTACTACCAGGTAACAGATGTGACAGGCTCCATTACAGTCAATGAGTTGCAGGTACTCAGCACCTCTCACGGTGAGACACAATTAAAAAGTCACTTAAGATAGTTTTGGGGTACCTATGGTCATGATGTCTATAAATCAAGGTCCATTTACCACTTACACATCTTTAGAACAAGTCCATACAGATAAAATGAGAGGAATTCATGACAGAGGGAAGGTAGAATGTACCGCAGGTTCAGGCTCCCATCCTGCAGTTTAGACCTCGCTGGCAGAGCCGAGGATTCTACAGAGGCACAAAGCAAAGGCCTTCCTAGGCGACGGCCTAGGGATGCACCGTATCGAAAACAAACGCACGCAGAGCAACAGAAAATGGTGACATGAGGCCTTTCCAACAGGCTACAGAGTTAACGTCTGTATTAATTTCTACCCATTTACCAAAAGATTTGACATGAAAATAACTTCTACTGGCATCTATTTCTTTACTCCCTCCTACTCTGTCACAAGGAAAGTTCAATTTTAAAAAAATACCTAACTACTATTATGCTTCCAATCTTCGCAGTGATGGTATTACGTGAATTACATTCCTTCCAGCCTAGCTGTGAAATGTTTTCACTGCTGATGGTCTTTTAGAGTAAAAAGCCAAGTTACAGGAGTTATTGCTATTGCTAGCTCTTATTCCATTTTCTGGTTAACGAGTTTAAGACTGCTTAACCAAACAAAAGGCACTTGTACATTAGTTAAAATACAAAGCCAAACAGAAGCAGACAACCAGCCTCTTAAAACTGCCAAAGGCAAAGTTTAACTTTTGTGAGCCAGTACACCAAGTTCTACGTCTGGGATCTGCTGGAAAATAAACACTGATTGAGTCTGCCTTACAGAAGGAAAAACAGAGTAGAAAGTAAAGTACACTATTTCATTCCAGTGGAACAGGTATGGACAAACTTCCTGGGCATTTGCTTTGAAATCAAGATAGCATATTAAAGAAACAGGATTGTGTCCTCTTATTTCTTGAATGAAACGTGAGCCTAGTGCTGATGCCACACTTACACAAATACAATAAGCTAGCAACGAGGAAGAAACGCACACTGGAAGGTGAAGCAAGAGCTAGCTCAGAGAACCTGAAGAACCTATTTTTATAAGACTTCCTTCTATGCTTTCGCACATGCATTGTCCTCTTCCCTGTGCTGGATAACACACAAGTAACATGCTACTTTCTATAACACAACTACATTCCTCAGAGGAAAGTTCTATTCCATAAATCTTCTTCGGGACAACCCCCGATATCAATACAGGCTGGGGGACGAAGGGATGGAGAGCAGCTCTATGGGGAAGGACTTGGGGGTACTGGTGGATGAAAAGCTGGACATGAGCCAGCAGTGTGCGCTTGCAGCCCAGAAGGCCAACCCTATCCTGGGCTGCATCCCCAGCAGCGTGGCCAGCAGGTCGAGGGAGGGGATTCTGCCCCTCTGCTCCGCTCTGGGGAGACCTCACCTGGAGCCCTGCGTCCAGCTCTGGGGTCCTCAGCACAAGGAGGACATGGAGCTGTTGGAGCGGGTCCAGAGGAGGCCACAAAAATGCTCCGAGGGCTGGAGCCCCTCTGCTACGAGGACAGGTTGAGAGAGTTGGGGCTGTTCAGCCTGGAGAAGAGACTTTTTTCCAGGGCCTGTACTGTCAGGACAAGGGGCAATGGTTTTAAACTGAAAGAAGGTAGATTTTGATTTGATGCAAGGAAGAAATTTTTTATGATGAGGGTGGTGAGGCACTGGAACAGGTTGCCCAGAGAAGCTGTGGAAGCTCCCTCATTTTAAGTGTTCAAGGCCAAGTTGGACAGGGCTCTGAGCAACCTGATCTGGTTGAAGATGCCCCTGCCCATGGCAGGGGGGTTGGACCAGATGACCTTTAAAGGTCCCTTCCCACCCAAACCGTTCTATGATTCTATGACAAATATCCCAGATGGTACTGAGGGTGCTGAGGGTACATAAACCTTTCTGAATCTCATAAGTGCGGCTGAACTGGCTTATGAACAAGATTTTACATACATGTGAATACTTTTAACTGCCAAATTTGGACCGCTACCATTCAGTAATGCATTTCTTTCTCCCCCCACCCCACCACCCAATATGTAATCTTTCATGTCTGTGTAATTTTTTTTTAATAAACCATAATGTTATAAATATTCCTAATAATCTTAAACCTTGTACTTCTCACTTTAAAATGTCACTATAATGTTTTCATCTTCCTCATACTTGATACAGGTTTCTTCTTTGTTCCCTCCCATAAGCTAGCTATACTCATCAGCTGTTCCTCCCCAAATATGTGGCACTTTTCAACTAAACCACTGCAAATCACTTCATCATTTTAAAACTTACCTTTCTCTTTCTTTCGTTTTTCGGTTTGTTACTCATTCTTCTTGCTGGATACATTATAATGTGTATTAAATACACTACGGAAAAATTCTTAGAGCTTGTATTCTCCTTCAGAAGTGTTATTAAAAGCAAATCCTCTAGCAAAGTTTTTTTCCATACTCTTCTAGTAGAAACTGAGTAACAAAGATTTTTTTCACATGAAGGTTTCCTTCAGGCAGTATTTCCAATTTCTCTATTTACATTAAAAAAATTCTTAACTGGTGAAAAAAATTAAAACCATGACTGCATTCAAATAATATTTTCATGACAAGGATATCAAGCACAACACGGCAGAACACCAGCGGACCTTGCTCCTGCAACATCATCTAGCTCCCTACCCACAACCCTATCTTGGCCTTTTTAAAATCACGCAGATACTTTTTAGCACTGGCAAGTACACTTGTGCACACAGCAGTTACAGATTAAATTGTAACTGCTAAAGATCAACCAATGATTTCTTCTCAAATTTGCTCCAAAAACCTGGGCTTTGACCAGGGACAGTGGAGGCTGTATCAATGATTCACAGGCCTATCGCTCAACCAGGAAATTCCACCATTGCCAAGTCTAACAAAGGGAATGCAATTACATATTAACTAACGTCTAATTTCAAACAATGCTATAAATCACTTGGGACTTGGGTAAGGTTTTCTTACAGGTTGGCAGAAAACCTAGCAGAAAGGGAACTTAACACTGCTGAGGTTTCTGATGATCTCACAAAGGGTTTTTGTTTGTTTGTTTGTTTTTTTCTTTTGTGGGAAAAAAATCCACCGTTCTAATCTATGTCTCAGACAGGAAAAGTTGGGCATTGTGAATCTTAAATGTGAAATTTGTGGCTAAATACTCTTTAAGCCCACCCCCCACCCCCCTTTATCCTTTACACCGAAGCTAAGAATCCAAAGATAAGATTTCTCTGACTGATGAGAATTTGGTTTGATGAATATTAAAGAAATCACACATTGAGTATAAATACTCAGCGTTCAGGAAATTCAGGCCCTCATTAAGCGAAATCTAACACCAGCATTTCTTGCAAGATGAAGACTTCCAACTATGCGCACAGTAGTGCAGTAGTTTTATATTGACATAGCAGTCATTAAGCCAAACTCTGCCTGCCAGCATAGAAATTTGATACAACCTGCCCTAACTGCCTCTCTCTTTTCAAACAGTACATACACTGCGTTCGTTGTATAGATCACCGTATAGAAAGATCCTAGCAGTCACATTCAGAGTCTGTGAGCAAGGAGGCATTCAGTTCTCAGCTTTAGTTCAAATGCCATCCCTCCTCAAACATATGGGAACGCAATGCCACGAACTGCCCGAACGCAACTCCTGCAGATGTATCAAGCCAATGAAGGGGCTTGATTTAAGGTGCCGAAAGACTGAGCATTGAATACAGCCGGGGTTCAGCTACAGCTTACGCTTGCGCTACTTATGAATTACTAATCAAGCCTGGGTGCTCGAGGCAATGCAGCCACCCTCAGCCAAGGTGACCTAGTTTGAGTAGAGTAACACAAACTAGATGCTACAGTGAAAATAAATCTGTAGATACTTATTGCAGAAAGCTAGTAATTACAAACTGACAGCTGAACAGTGTACTGAAGGGTACAAGTATAAGACAAGAAGGTTCAAAAATTCAATGGAAAAATCCTCAACTCCTAACCATCTTACATTATTATGCCAGATCCTAAGAGGTACAGATCTTAAGAATCTCTCCTCCCCTCTAGAGACACCCTCTATTGATGTGATCCAGCTGTGCAGCCTCCTGAGATCCAATGAAAGCACTGACCCTGCGCACACAGCACGCTTAGGGGCATGAACTGAAGTAACTGGTGAAGAATAAGCCCAGGTGGCAAGCAATTCAAGAATAATAAGAGAGGAATAACTACATCTAGCAGGCCTGTCCCAAAGATCAAGTATGTACTGCCCTCACTTAAGACTGCCAAATCCGGAACTGTTCTAAGCAGCCACATGTGATTTGATTTCCCTAGATACCTGGTTCAGATGATGCCTGCCTTTTTCTTGTTACTGCAAACAGCAGCGTAACTAGCATAAGGCATTAGGCCATGTAGGCAGCCTGTAGGATTGTTAAAGACAGAGAGTCACTCCTAACAATACATTGCTCTAAATAAAGCAAATTTATTTACACTTACTACCACCATAGCCTTTCCCAAAACCAGTATTTTTGCTACGCATTCTACTTCTACAGACCAGAACCTCACGCATCCCAAACCAACGGATCCTTATCACCCAGAACTGTCATTTTCAATCACAAGTTCTCACAATGCCCAACAATGTACAAGGGAATCATGAGCTAGTTTCTAAGGGAAGAGGTTACTGTAAATCCATTTCTCCACAACTATCACCTCCCTCAAACTCACCCTGCAGCCTCTAAAGAAATTTGATGTTGCTTATTCTTTTATAAAAGGAAAGCACGCATCACAGAGCTAGAGTCTACTTTAGCAAACTGTCTACACAGCGACAGTTTTTGTGGAGCAGGTCCTGTGTACTAACTCAACAGAGAAGAGCTGAACAGGTCAGGCTCGACTCAGTCCACATACGGAGGGTTCAGATGAGTCAGGTGCAGCGCCTACGGAGAAAGGCAACCCCATGGATTTTGGGAGCAGCAGTTCGTCACCTAATGTTCACTCTAAACCCCATGTTGTCAGTCTGCACGTATGTTCTTTGAAAAGCAAGGGTTGCCTTAGATCCCAACCCTCCTGTGTAGAGGCCACAGTGACAGATAAGCTTCCCACTATGGCGCTCACTCGGTTTTAGAAAGGTTTGCTTCATATGTTCTTTATGTCCCAGATAACACATCCCTCCATTGCTGAAAGCAGTCTCAGTCTTCTTTACCCAATCATTCCTTAAAAATATTTTCTCTGGTATCCAAGTCTTCCGCACTCTGATTTAAAATATAGTTTATAGGATTCAATAAAATGAAACAACTTGGAGTACCTTTTGGTGTTTATCTTTTACGTTCCAGTCTATTCCATAATATGTATTATCTTATTACGTTCATTATCTCTGCATCTTCTGTTTTTCTGACTTAATCCATAAGCTTTGTACTGCTAGAGCGTTTCTCATTTCAAAAAACCCAGTATGAAATTGCGATGCCATGAAAATACTTATAAAGTGTGCATTTCCGTTAACTTCACACACAGCACTACATCAAGCATAGCGAGCACCTTCTCAGCAGAGCGCCAGCTGCACCTACACTGAGAAGAAACCCAGCAAATAAGCCACGACCTTAGCAACAATAGCACAGCTGCTGACCAGATCATAGAATCACAGCGTGGTTTGGGTGGGAAGGGACCTTTAAAGGTCACCTGGTCTAACACCCCTGCAGTGAGCAGGCACATTTTCAACCAGATCAGGTTGCTCAGAGCCCCATCCAACCTGACCTTGAATGTTTTCAGGGATGGGACATCTACCACCTCTCTGGGCAACCCGTGCCAGTGTCCCACCACCCTCATTGTAAAATATTTCTCCCTTATGTCTAGTCTGAATCTCCCCTCTTTTAGTTTAAAACCATTACCCCTTGTCCTGTCACCACAGGCCTTGCTAAAACGCCTGTCCCCATCTTTCCTCTAGGCCCCCTTGAAGCACTGCAAGGCCGCACTAAGGTCTCCCCGGGGCCTTCTCTTCTCCAGGCTGAACAGCCCCAACTCTCTCAGCCTGGCCTCGTAGCAGAGGGGCTCCAGCCCTCGGAGCATTTTTGTGGCCTCCTCTGGACCCGCTCCAACAGCTCCATGTCCTCCTTGTGCTGAGGGCTCCAGAGCTGGACGCAGGGCTCCAGGTGAGGTCTCAGCAGAGCGGAGCAGAGGGGCAGAATCCCCTCCCTTGACCTGCTGGCCACGCTGCTGGGGATGCAGCCCAGGACAGGGTTGGCCTTCTGGGCTGCGAGCGCACACTGCTGGCTCATGTCCAGCTTTTCTTACACCAGTACCCCCCAAGTCCTTCCCTGTAGGACCGCTCTCCATCCCTCCGTCCCCCAGTCAGTACTGATACCGGAGGTTGCCCTGACCCAGGTGCAGGACCCTGCAGTTGGCCTAGTTGAACCGCATGAGGTTCACATGGGCCCACTTCTCCACCTTGTCCAGGTCCCTCTGGACGGCATCCCGTCCCTCAGGCGTGTCAACCACCCTTCCCAACTTCACAGATAGCTGCTTCCCCGCAGTAACTTCACCTTCACCCCTCCCCTCCCTCTTCCCCAGACCACTCCGTTTACAGACATTTCTCTCGGTACCTCCTCAGCCCCACTCATGCCCTCCCCATCCCGCTCCCACAGACCTCCTTCCCCCCCCATCCACCCAGCCCAAACGTCTGCCTCTCCCGCCCACGAGGCCTCCCTCAGGCTCCTTCCCTCACCCACAACCCCTGCACGGCTCCCTCCGGGGCAGCCTCAGCCACGCTCTGCTCCTCCCGGCCCCGGCCCCGGCCCCGGCCCCGGCCCCGGCCTCCCACCTGCAGCGCCCGGCCGCCGGCCCAGCTCGCCCCTCGCCGCCAGCCCAGCTCCCACCAGCCGCCCGCTGTTTCCGGGTGCCGCGGTCCCGTCCCGCAAAGGCTCCGGCTGCAGCCGTGGCCCCGCCCACTCCGTTCCCAGGGCCGCGGCGAGCAGCGCGTCCCGCCCGCCACGGGCCCCGGAGCCGCCACGGCGGGCAGGGAGGCGGTCGGTAGCCTGGCGGCCTGGGAGCAGCCGGGCCGGGTCCTGGTCCGGTGGAGGCGGGCAGCGGTTGGCAGGGGCTACGGTGCTGGGGCCGCTGCATGAGGAGCGGCGACACGGGGCAGGGAGGGCCCACAGGGCTGCGGGGCGAATACGGGCGGCTGAGGCGGCGGGAGCCCGATTCGAGCGGATTGACCGGTACCGCCGCTGCCTCCGGCACCGGGGCCGCGGCCGTGAGGGGAGGTGGGCGCGGGCCGGCGTCGCCAGATGCGGCCCCCTCGCCGGGAGCGCTCCTCCCTCAGGGGACGGAAGGACCGGGAGCGTTTCGGCGGAAAAAGCCGTTGAATAGGGGTATTTGTGCAATGAATGACGCGGGTATGTTGTATGAAATCCACGATAAATTTATTAAAGAAGCGCAAGGCTCGTTTGAACGAAGACACGGCCCTCTCAAAGAGAGCCTTGCCGTCCATTCCAAAGAAACAAATTGTCCACCAAATTTTGAAGATCATATTTAGGCAAAACTCCTTTATGTTTCAATTACAGCTTCAGATACTTAGGCTGATTTACTGATGGTTGGCAAAGGACAGCGTGTCCCGTGCAGCGTGCCAAAACCGGGCGAAATCCTGGCCCCGCTGACGGTGGTAGCAGAGCTCGAATGGAAATATATTTCATCAACTGTAAACCATGGGAGACAAGCGTACCACTAATAGATGTAATTTCACTAGTAGGCACGTGTTCAGTAAGACCTTAATTAGAAGTGTGCTTTAGGAGAATGCACTTCGTTAACACTGAACGAGCCTAGCCCACGGCTAGCGCTGAGGCAGGAGCAGCAGTACAACGGTCACGCCACTGCTAACAAGGTGCCAGGGCAATGGTTGCTGCACAAACAGAAGGCGGCTCTGGCAGCTCCAACAGCGTTTGCGGCAAGATGTGGAACTGCTCTTGAACCCAAAAATGGGCCACGGTCTTTCTGTGACCACGCTTACTGTACCTGCTTGCAGATGTCAGCATCGTTCTTGAAATTACGATGGGTAATCACAGGTTAGGTATCACAGGTTAGACTAAATACTTGAGAAAAGGAGCCAAGATGCTATCAGTTTTATGAACTTAATTACATTTCTGCTCCTTCCCAAGGGAAAATGCATTGTTTTACAGCAGCTTTTAAACGATCAGCCTAATCTGGGGTGCATTGCCTCATATGCTTCTCTACAGAACTCTAGGTGTTTGCAGTCGGTTTGAACAGCGTCCAGCATTTCTTTACTCTGAGCTGTTTGGCTTCTTGAATGAATAAACTTCAATTAACCCCCCAAAATTTCAGTCCCATGGAGTATTTTTCTTTGCTTTGCAACCTCCATATTGAACTTGCATTTGATTACAATAGACTAAACCAATACTCTGATATTACTTTAGCATCTTTTCTTCTGTCCCATGGAGGACTGCTTATCAGATGTTTACGTTAGCCTTATTTTATGCGATGAAGACCAGGCACGGTGCTCAGTTTGCATATACAACAATTTGTTTGACCTCCTCCGCTTTGATTAATGACCAAATATTGTCTAAGGATTTGTTTGTCACACCAATCAGATTTCAGGTAGGTGCTCATCGCATTCCCCATCAGAAATAAAAATAAAAATAAATCATATAGGTAGGGTACAATACACTCGCTTAAAATGATGCCTAAACCACTGACAAAACTAATGATATCTACTAATGACTAAACCCAAAGGTACACTAATGAGAGGCATGACATAATAGCTAGACATACAACATAACAGCCAAGTAGCACCTGCCAATTTGACTTAAGGGTATTTTTTGCTTATATCAAGTAATTAATCTAATATTACTGAATATAATCCATGTCTAGGATGCCAAGCAACTCTTCAGAAGTTCATATAAACCATTTTGATGTAGCAGCAGAGAGAGCAAAGGCACTCAAAACACTGAAAAACAGCAGGAGTTGGGGAGTAGAGTGTTTCCCAGCAGAGCTCTATAAAAAAGAAGAGAGCAATTTGATAAACCCAATTCAAACCAGTTCTATTTATTACTATAATAAAAGCATATAAAGTTTCAGAGAAACTTTTTCCTATTAGCCCCCTTTTATTATGTAGACACTTCCAATGTTAAAAGATCCCGTGCCACATCTGTACACACACAAATCAACAGGTGTTCAGTTTTCAAGTGATAGGCAGGATCAAAAGGATAAAACACTTACGTGGTCCCACTTTTCCTCATTTTTGTTGATACTATTGCCATTTATTATGTTGCAGATGTATTCCGAAACATTTATTCAGATATAGGAAATCTGACAGATATCTCACAGAGTAAACAATACTTCCAGTTTTCTACAATAGGTATAGGGAGAAACCAGTAGAAACTACAAGGAGGAAAAGGGCTTACCACTTGACTGCCGCCTGAGGAAGGTGAATTCTGAAAACAAAGAAACAAATCAATCTAGAACTGTTCCCACCCAATGGTTTTGAACACAGTTTTGCCTGTGATCAACAAAATTTTAATAGCTTAACCCACAGCATGGTTTTAAGTTGTTGGTCTTAAGAGGAAAGTAGCTTTGCATAGATAGTAAATAGTTCTAGTTACACGCTCTCTCTATCTCATCCTACATCTGAAGATTTCAGCTAAAATTGATGAAAGGGCAAAAGTCTATTTTTCTCTCATTCCATTATCATATTCCATACAGTTTTCCATCCATATAGTTGAAAGAGGATGTTAAAAATTGATGAGTACGGGGGGGTGGCGGGTGGGGGGAGTGCAAAACCAGGTAACCTGCCAATGAAAACCTCAACAATCTCGCTTATGAAAAAAAAAAGTGAAGAATTAACTGAGCAGAGCCTATAAAAATCTACGCAGAGAACAGGAATTTAAAATTAGAGGACAGCAAAATGTAACAAGGCCACTAACTGGAATGTGAAGCAAGGCAGATTCAGATTTAAAATATAACTGGTATTGAAATAGCTTTCCCAGGCTGAGGCTGTATTTTCCACAGCCGTTTCTTTAAATATGCTCTAATACAAATGGAACTAACACAGAATGTTCTCTTCAGACCCGATCATTCCAAAATTGCTCTATTAACCACGCAGGTTCTTTGTTTAGGAAGAAAAGAAGATGAAAATGCTGTGATGAAAGTATTCTTACCGGTTTACCAGAATAAGTGTTTCCTGAGGTAGAGATGCCCTGTAAAATAGTTACAAACCATTTATTTTTGTTGTATGAGACTCCAAGTGAATTGTGTCCAAAGAGCATACAGCAGTCTTGAAAATGCCCTAGATATTAGTAGTTTTGATACTGACTTTGATTTTACCTTTTTCCTTGCACTTTTTCCCCTATTTTAGTAAGCACAGCTACGTCCTTTTTATTCTGTGAACAGTTTCAGAGGATTTTCAAAGCAATGTATCATTGACTGAACTACAGAGTTTGAAACTGAAACAGTTATCCTGATATTTAAATACATCATTCTTAGTAGAATGATCCAAGCATGTTCCCATGAGTAAGTAACAGAGTATATCAAAACTTTGCTATGGGAGGAATGAACGCTGCCTCATCCTAAGGCTCAAGTTTGAACAAAATATTCCAATTTTTATTAGTCAGTTTTCTCAGACATTTACCATTGTAACATAATTTTAAATCTCACCCTCATTATTGTTACCTATTTTAAATACCAATATCCACATTTCTGCCTTGCTTGTGGAATACTGAAAGAAAAATATCCTTACTGGCTTTCCTTGATGACTGCCTCCTGAGGAAGATGAACCCTGGGAAAAAGAAACCTGCTTTCAACACTAAGCCTATTTGTACTTCAGTATATTCTTGCTATCTGGAATAAAGGACCAGAGGAGAATGAACACTATTTTGTGTCCATTCATCCAAAAATCCCAGGAAAAAGCTTATCTGAAATACAAATATTTAACATCTTTCTGTTACAAGTATTCTTTTGAATGGTGTATTAGTTAGAGAATTTAATTCAAAGTTCTCAAGAAGAAAAAGCTGTTTCGTAGTTATGAAGTGTTTAATATATAGAAAGGAAAAAATAGTAAGGTCCAATTAAACATTAATTCACCTGGAATCAACCTACAGTTAGACTGGGCTGGGGGTGGGTAAATGTTAGAGTCCTTTACTCTACAGCCCTACTTGAAGAATGCTCTAGTAAGGAAGGTAACTGAAAATAAAAGTGGATACTGAAAAATTAGATGTTCTACAAGAGTCTTACTCAGTTTTCTGGCAAAGTTGCTCTGCTTATTTGAATGGCATTGCCAACAGGAAATCTTACAAGCATTGACTCTTTAAGAAATGCCATCAAATATGGTACACAAAATGTCCCACCTTTATGATTCACGTATAAGAAAATGTAACATTTGTGCCCACTTTTTAATAACAGGTGGATACATCTTATTTTCTATAAGAGACAAGCTAAAACATTGTGTGTGCTTATTTATATCTCCTGCCACTGAATGACAAGAGCAAGGTCTAAATTACATAGCAAAAAAAGTGGTCTGAAACGGGAGAAGATGAAAATACACATAGTCAAATGTCAACTATTTCCTTCAAAAAGAAAAAGAAAGTATTTTCTTCAAAGCAAGACAGAAATTAAGACAAATGCATATAAAATCAATGAAAATGTGAGCCCTGGGCACAAAGTGTATGATTACTATGAATTTAAACAGAAATAACTGTCCAGAAGTCCNCCTGCCCATGTCCCTGGAGGAATAGACTCTCAGAGTCCTGACTGCCCTAAAAAAAAAAAAAAAAAAAAAAAAAAGGAAAAAAGATCCTGTAATCTCATTCTGTGATTTCTAGAACTAATCCAGAGATTGACTAGAAGTTCAGTTACAGAGTAAAGTACTGGCTCAAAACTATGGAACTGTGTGAAAATAAATATTGTGGTTGCATTTGTTGAGATTATCCCAGATAAGTAAAATATGTGACACTCTGTGCATATTTTAGTAATTCTTAGAAAAATGTCTAGCCCATTACTAACTGGATATAATTTTTTTAACAGGCTTATAAGAGAAAAGAAAGGTAAACTTGAAATTTTTTTACTTACTGGTTTACCATATTGTCTGCCTCCAGAATATGAGCCCTGTAAGAAGTCAATCAAACATCTATTAATTGAATGAAAAAATCTTCTATCACTGTCTTGAGACAATTTGTGCAGTACTTAGGATAAACTTATTTGGATGTTGTTTCAACAAAAAGTCACTGGGGTACCTAAAACTTGAGCTATCTACTGCACACCAAAACAATGGCAATTTGTTATTCTGAATCAAGAAAGCAGTGTTATGAAATCCAGTAGAGTGATTATAGTTTTACACAGAGCAGTAATTCATTGTAACCAATTCTTTTATTCAGCTTGCTGAAATGACTTTAACTGATATTACCTCAACTATTTAAGCTCAGTAAAATGGCCAAATGAATGTATCTTTCAGCATCAAGTAACTAACCTGAGCCAGACAGTACAGGGAAAGAGTCATTGGATGGGAAGAGAATATACTCACCTGCCCACCATACTGGCTGCTTCCTGAGGGAGAAGATCCCTATTAAAAAAGTCACAGGAAACTTAAGTGCTTAAGCATTGGCAGAATAACAACAGTTTTGGGTTTTTTGGTGTTTTTTTGGGTTTTTTTTTTGTTTGTTTTATTTTTTTGTTTTGTTTTGGTTTTTTTGGGTTTTTTTGTTTGTTTTTTTTAAGAATGAAACATCACAGAAGGACCTTTTGACAGGAGATCTCAGTAGGAATCTGGAAAGTATATTAATCTAAAAAGACGCAGTGAAAGACTTCTGACTTAATTCCACTAAATTCCTTAACAGTTGAAAGTAGTAAGTTTGGCAGTCAGGAAACACCTGCTAAGACTATTCTCTGACATAAATATACAGATACAAAGTGTCTTTAAGTATGGCTCTGTTCAAGAGAAAAAAAAAAAATCTACTTTATTTGTGATTTTCTGCTAGGTCAAACGTGTTCAGAGAGCATCATGTGTATTATTGTAAGATCATCCTTATTGTTCCAAATAAGTAATTTGGGAAAAAATTGTTTTGCAGCTTTTAAAAATCCTCTCCATGCTACAAGAAATGACCTTCTTAATAGAGTGATACTGAACTCAAATGCTTGCCAATGGAGTAAAAAGAAATTAAATTATTTTTTAGTATAGCAGAGTGAAACATTGCGAACAGTAATACTAATGAAAAATGTGTTCCACCTTCTTATTAGACAGCCATCCATTACATCTGTTAACTATTTAGGCTAGTAAGATTTCTTGATCAGTGACAAACTACTAAGTCGACAAAAGGTACATAGGGAGCTGCTTACAGCAAGAGACTTGAACTGCAGCTGAAGACGAGGAAACTAGTATTATTGTGGGCAACACACCAGAATTTGTATTTTCAAAGCAATATCTATTGGTATCTTTTGTCCTAAATTTCCATGTATTTAATCTAAACAAATGCAAAAAAAGGATAATTTCCATATAATTGAAAAATAATACAGAAAATAGATTTTGAACTGGTGTCATAGCAATGTGAAACAGAAACATTAAAATGGTTAATTAAAATTATCACTTGAGATAAGAGGCATTCTGAGGTAAAACAACTAAAATTATGATCTATGCTGTTTCTTTAAATTGAAGTTTGTTCATGCTACTCCGTTTCTGTTACTAAGAAATGGTCCCTGTTTTCAGATATTTATTAGAGTAAAATGAGTCTGAAAAACTGACTGGCAGTATATGCACTGTACCATATTTTTCACTTAATAAATAGTAAGTAGGAAGGAGATCTTGAAAACAAAGAAAAGTTGCTTGCCTGTCCACCATGCTGACTGCTTTCAGAATACGATGAACCCTGTAAAAAGCATGTGAAACTTCTGTAAATAATTTTTTTAAATACCACCTGGCATCAAAAAAACCTGGACCTAATCTAAACAATACACATGACACTGATTACCTGGAAAAACTTTACACAGTTATTAATGCAGTGGCAAATGGCTACTTAGCCGCACACCATATTAGTGGTTTATACAATAAGATGAACCCCATGAATTATTCTTCAGTATTTTTTCAAGGTAAGTATGAAGTAAAATTTTGGCTCTAGTATATAGAAAAAGATAACTGAAATGTCAAGAGTGATTCAGTAAAAGCCACATGCAC
>VYZW01001975.1:29146-40328 GCA_013401315.1 Balaeniceps rex | reverse complement strand
GACTCAACCACTTCCCTGGGCAGCCTGTTCCAGTGCTTGACAACCCTTTCCGTGAAGAAATTTTTCCTAGTATCCAACCTAAATCTCTCCTGGCGCAACTTGAGGCCATTTCCTCTTGTCCTATTGCTTGTTACTTGGGAAAAGAAGCCGACACCCACCTGCTGCAACCTCCTTTCAGCTAAAACATGCCCTTGGGTTAACTCCTCCTTCAATTTAATTCATTTTCTTCTGGTTTTGTCTGTTAGCTTTTAAATTTTAGTTCATTTTTTGGAAGCACTTCTGAGATTTTGAAAGCTGAACCTGTGCAACAAAAGAAATTAAGGAAGTTATCTTTAGGACTCATAACAAATTATTAAGAATGTATTATTTTATTTTATACTAGCTAAACAGCCAGTCTTACTCATTCTCTCTCTTTGAGCATACCTGCTGCTTTGTGGTATGACCATCCCACAAAAACTTTTTCCAGTTGTTTAACAGGGAAGAAGCACTATATTAACACTGTATCTTTTCTCTTAAATATTTAACTAGTGTTCCATCTTTTTATCACTGTTATTGATGACTGCAGTTTTAAGAAAATTAATCTAATGCAGGTTCCTCCTATGGAAATAATTTAATAGTCAGTTGCTCCAAATATAAAACTGCAATCCACTAAAACTTTCTGGGCATTGAGTCTGTCAGGGAATGAGCTCTGGGACCATATTTCCTGTAATAGTGTCCTGGCCAGAGCACTGTAATTTTCATATTTCCACTTCTCCTCTTCTAAATCTTTTGGAACAGGAGACATTTTTCTTGTGTGCCTTAACTCTTCTTTTTTGCTCCCATGCTTCCTTCCTTTCTTGGGAGATGCATGCTGGTACTGAATGAAAAAACTATTCTACCTAATGAAGTAGACACTGAATCACAGGATTTAAACAGAGTTTTAGATGCTTTTATTTCAAATGCAAGTGAGATACACCTGCTTTATTATGTCAGAATTAAATATACATTATGTTACTGAAAAGTAGCATCTAATGATAAAAGAAAATGGGGGGCTTTTATATCTCTTAATCAGCTATACTTCTGATATATCTGTGAGTAGGGAAGGAAACAAGAAAAATGAAAGGAGATAAAAGAAATAGAAAGAAAGCAAAAGAGAGTGGTAAAGTAATCATATTCCTTAGGGTTTGTGTCTGTACAAACCTTTATGCAATATGAGAATATGGGTACAGATGCAGAGCTTCCAAGACCTATTAAACTTATTCTACCATGGAGGGACAGTCATTCAGTTTTCTTTTTTATACAACCACCTATACTGGGTGACAGCCATGTGTTTCACCTGAATTCTTGAGAGTTCAGATATCCCAAGGCAGAAGACTAGACTATCCTGCTCTGGATGTTTAGTGGGTTTGGGGGTTTTGCTTTTGTTTTTAGTGAAGGACAAGTGATGTAAAAGGAAATGATATGACCAAAGAACATGAAACATGGTTCTCTGTTGATTGTCAGTGCTGTTGACATCTATTGTAGAATTGATACTGTACAGAATACAACTGTAAATATACTATTCTGCCTGTCACAGAGTGCTTGCAGGTGGAGCTGTGAGTAGGTGCGCAGTGAGTCATATCCTAAAATAAAAATCCCAGTGCACAAAATAATGAACCTATTAAAAGTGCTTTACTCCACTTTCCTGTCCAGAATATTGTAGAGTTTCATATAAACCAACGTACACATTTCTGGTTTTCTTCCTGAGAAAAAGCTAACTTCCTCAAGCCAACAGTAGTTGAATTTAGTTGAATTTCATACTTAGGAGAATGCTTGAATTGTACCAACCATGCAATAGGACAAAATCCTTCCAAGTCTGCTTGAACATTTAATGTTTGGTGGGTTTTTTCTCCCCAGTATTAAGGTAGGCAACATCTGCTGCCTTTAAGATACTACTGTAGCAAGGTCTCTCCATTGTGTCTTCAGGTCTGCACGCAAGATGCAGACTCCACATTAGTCATTCCCTCCTCGGCTTGACTCTTTGAAAGGGTCTACAAACCTGAGCTTGCTTGTTTGCTCGTAGAAAAGCAATTTGTCCCATCATACATCTATTCCAGTTCACCAGTCAGGCACAGAGTACAGCAGTGAGCACAAAGTACACATGCAGCTTTTCACTTGCTGCTTTACTACTTAACCTCTTTAAAGGATCATACAGAATTAAACCCACAGAAATTAAATAGTTTTTAATCAAATTGTGTGAAGATGAAATCCAAGCAGAAGATGTCATTTAACACACCCCCAAAGAAACCCCCAACTAGCCCTCTGTGACAGTTTGAATCTGTTTTATATAAATTTATTTTGTGCCTATGTTAATTTGAAAAGAGAGTGAGTAGAGCAGGTGAACAGGAGGTGAAAAAGATTCCTGTTCTGGAGCCACTGAATGTACTGGGGAGGAGAGTCCAGGTGACAGAATGTGGCAAAAAAAGGAGATAGAGAAGAGGAGTGTAGCAGCAAGGAACTTGGAGATGACAGCTGAAGCAGAGATTGAAATACTGCTAGGATGATCAGGCAATAGACCCACAGCCAGCTGTTCGTGCTCGCAGATGGCAAAAATTCCTAGAAACTGGACACAAGGACCTACTGTGCACTGACACTCTGGGCAGTTGGATACTTATTTGTAAGTCCTTTTATTTTTATCTTGTCTTGTATAGCCATTTTCAGATTTTTCTGATTTAGTTTATTCTTGTTCATACTCTAATAAAACATAAATATTCTGAGTTTCAAAGGTTGTTTTGAACCTCCTTATAGATATCAAGTAATGAAACGGTCTAGGCCCTTAAAGCCTTAGATATTTGGGGGTCCTGTGTTTATATTCCAAAAGGTTCCTATTGGAGTATTTTCCACCTTGTTTAAGTAACTATTTAAAACAATTATTTTTTTTATAGCTTTAACAGGTGCAACAGTAACTTTCAAATGTTTCCTTCTGTTTATACATGAAAGATTAAGTCATCCTTTGGCTCACTGTTTTGCTCAGGTTTAGAAGATTACATCCTTTTCTAGATATTTACCATAGCCATGTGTTTAGGAAGGGGCAAGGTCTCAATCTATCAGTAAACGGCCTGCTGTCCTATCCCTTACAAATTTAAAAAGCACATCAAACCAAGCCAACTCAAAATGCTTTGGAGGGAAACACTAGAAAAAATGGTTTCTAACAGTTCTTATTTCATATTGTATTAGAGCCTCTAACAGGAGTGGGAAGTGAGGAGAACTGGAAAAAATCTTTTTTGAAAAGGTGATCTTTCTGTTGCGTCGTTATTCAAGCTCAGAAGTGGCTAACATGCACAAGAACAAGAATTGAGAAGACTTGGACATTTTCCCTCAGTTCTTGGAAGTCCAGAGATGTCTACTAACTAATTACTTTTTATATTTTCTGACCATTAATAAAATTATCCCCCACTTTAATTGCTTGAGAATTTGGTTGGTTTGGGTTTTTTGCATTCAGTGATTCTAATAGATAAATGTTTGCATGAGGTTTTTTTTCATTTGGTAATTCTAATAGGTATATATTTTCATGTGAATTTTACTTTTTTTCAAAAGCATGTGCCATTTTATCATTCATATGAATTGCTTTTACTGTACTATTTGACCTTTCAGAACCTTTATCAAGGTATCTTTTAATATTTCATATGGTGAAACTTATGTTTCATCTGGAGTTACACATCCTAATTTTAGCTATATTTACTTTTTGCCACTTAATTACAGTTTTCAGCAGTAGAGGACTTCTATTCTTAGTTAACTTCGTTATTAACTATCTCTTACAATGCAATTTTGGGGATACAAGAGGCTTGGGGTATCTTAGTTTTTTTCTGAGGAGGGAGTGTGACTGACACTGACTAATTTTAGGCCACAGAGAAAGACACTGCAAATGAAGTAAGAGCATGATTCCAGTACTAGCCAGGTACTCTTTTGATTGCACAGATGATCTAAGAATCTATTTCCTGACTACAGTATATAAGCCTCTATGGACACATACTGCCTTTTGACAAATAATCAGAGAAAATCTAACATGGAGGATTAAAATAAAGCTAAAATTTCTTCTTAACTGTAAAATTCTTGTGTAGTACTTTATTTCTAAGATAAACTCTGTTTTCCATAGAAGCTAGAATATCCTTCTTTTGCCCTAAATGCCCTTTGCTTAACAAACCCTTATCATACTCTTTAAACATGTCACAGACTTGAAAATTATCTGAACAAGTTAGAGAAGTTGATACAGATAAGATCAAATGGCTTCTGTGTCTGTTTTAGTTAGATGAATTAGTTAAACTGATATGTGATAATCATTGTCTTCTCCACCATTGTGTTGACTTGTACTTAGACGGATAAGCAGATGTTCTTGAAATCTTGTAGGTATACACAGAATTTTTGTCAAAATTCTAATTTTTTGCTCTAAAAAAAAGTGACATCTTTTAATGGCAGAAAATTCAAACCATGGTTTACATGTCTTTTTCCATTGTTTTTTCATGGCCTAAGTTTGCAAGTATTTCTAGTTAGTCAAGTGCTGGTATGAGTAGACTCATGCTCAGTGTGGTAGCTAAATATGTTTGTGTCGTGGTTTAACCGCAGTTGGCAACTAAGTTGGCAACTAAGCACCACACAGCCGCTCGCTCACCCTCTCTCCCCGCCGTGGGATGGGGGAGAGAATCGGAGGGGAAAAAAAAGTAAAACCCATGGGTTGAGATAAAGACGGTTTAATAGGACAGCAGAGGGAGAGAAAATAATAATAATAATAATAATGATAGCAGGATATATAAAATAAGTGATGCACAATGTAATTGCTCACCACCCACCGACCGATGCCCAGCCAGTCCCCGAGCAGCGATCGCTGCTGCCTGGCCAACTCCCCCCAGTTTATATACTGAGCATGACGTCATATGGTATGGAATAGCCCTTTGGTCAGTTTGGATCAACTATCTTAGCTGTGCCCCCTCCCAGTTCCTTGTGTACCTGGCAGAGCATGGGAAGCTGAAAAAGAAAGTCCTTGAGTTGACTAAGTAGTAAGCACTACTTAGCAACAACCAAAACATCAGTGTGTTATCAGCATTCTTCTTACACTAAATCCAAAACACAACACTATGCTAGCTACTAGGAAGAAAATTAATTCTCTCCCAGCTGAAACCAGGACAGTTTGCTTAGTTACTTTTCCAGGACTAAGTCATCAGTCATTGACTTTCAAAATCCAAATGAAAAGGAGGTTGGAAGGTTTTGGTGAGGAACAGGACATCAGCATTCTTGAACTGTGAAGATAATTACTTGACTGAGAGAAAGACTTAGTTTTTCTACAGATGCATGAAACCCCATAATTGAAGTCATTGTTCATTATACTAATACATTCTAATGCTAGATGGAATTTTAACATTGCAACAGAAATATTTTTTTATTATTTTTCACATAGATTTTGGACTAATATTTATTTCTCATTTACCGTAAACTGTGCTGTCATGAACATTTGCAGTCCAAACAGGCATTGGATGTTCAGTGTTTCATTTGTGGTCCACAATTTTAATCTCAGTGGATTTTGGTCCATCAGTTGTAAGATGTTGTCAGTTAAAGTAGTCAGGAGGGCAGTTCAGGAATATATCTTGTTCTTTCCCCATACTCATTAAAATTTTTCCTTTCTCTTTCTACTCTTTGCATTTAAATAGGAAGACAACTGCCTTCAGATGATACAGAACTCACTGACAGTTGCTCTTGCTTCAATCCTACTTCATGAGAACTTCAGAAGATACTGAGGTATTTATTTGTTCTTTTCATTTTTAGAATTTCTATTTTGCAGATATTAGATAGGTAGAAGAGCAGACAATAGGCATCATGAATCTAGACCAAGAAGAGTAATCATACATGGAAAATACAAACGTTCTGTCCATAAAGAGAGCTACTGGGTGATATTGACTAGAATAGACTAACTATTTCAGTTGGAAGGGACTTACAACGACCATCTAGTCCAACTGCTTGACCACTTCAGGGCTGACCAAAAATTAAAGCATGTTACTAAGGGCATTGTCCAAATGCCTCTTAAACGCTGACAGGCTTGGGGCATCAACCACCTCTCTAGGAAGCCTGTTCCAGTGTTTGAGCACCCTGTCGGTAAAGAAGTGCTTCCTAATGCCCGGTCTAAATGTCCCCCGGAGCAGGTTGGAACCATTCCTACATGTCCTATCACTGGATACCAGGGAGAAGAGCTCAGCACCTCCCTCTCCACTTCCCCTCCTCAGGAAGCTGTAGAGAGCAATGACATCACCCCTCAGTCTCCTTTTCTCCAAACTAGACAAGCCCAAAGTCTTTAGCCGCTCCTCATAGGACATTCCTTCCAGCCCTTTCACCAGCTTCATTGTGCTCCTCTGGACACATTCAAGGACCTTCACATCCTTCTTAAATTATAGGGCCCAAAACTGCACACAGTACTCAAGGTGAGGCCACACCAATGCTGAATACAGCGGGATAATCCCCTCTTTTGACCGGCTGGTTATGCTGTGTTTGATGCACCCCAGGATGCTGTTTGCCCTCTTGGCTGCCAGGGCACACTGCTGACTCCTGTTGAGCCTGCTGTCGACCAGCACGCCCAGATCCCTTTCTGCAGGGCTGCTCTCCAGCCACTCCTCTCCCAATTTATACTTGTGCCTGGCATTACTCCATCCTAGGTGCAGAATCCAGCATTTCAACTCCTTAAATTTCATCCCGTTAATCATAGCCCAATGCTCCAATCTAATATGATCTAATCTAATATAATGTAATCTCTTCCTATAGCTGGGCACTATGTTAGTCAATCTTTTTGTATAAATTGAGAAATCAAATAATTACAAATATGTCAAAAGGAAACATTAAAATGAAGTTAAAATGTTGGTTCTTTGGGGTCTTCTATCCAGTTTTACCTGATCCTCTGCTTTTCTCCAAAAATGGACAAAAAATTTTGCAGGAAATCCCTGGACATAAATACCCTATCACCTAAATAATGACTAAATAATGAACCCTTCAAAACTATCTGGCATTTATAGGTTTATTCCTCTAATACTTAACAGGGAATTTCAATTAAAGAAAAGCTTTCGTGTTAACACAATATACAAATGCTTCTGTCCCAGTTTATCTTTCATAAATCCATGAGATTATAAATTTAAAAGTTGTTTTAAAGATACTGATATTTTATTACGAAAAATATTTGTCATTTTTGTCAGATACCAGTGAATTAATTCCTTTGTATAGAAAAGAACTTCTCAATTTGTGTATGTAAACAGAGTCTGATAAAGGATTAATGGCCACAGAATTTGTAAAGGGAAAAAAGTATCTTGTAAGCCTGTGATCAGTTGGATTTGTGTCAGGACTAAATTTATGATCTGCAGCTGTTAAATGTCTGATAGTAGCTTCATCTTCTAAAGCATAACAGAGTGAGTGCATGGCTAGAAAAAGGGAAGCACTGCGCTTTGAGAAATGAAATTGTCCAAAGATATGGATGATGATTGCAATGCTTCACATAGCACAGAAGTTTTATCCTGTAAATCTTACAAATGTATGTTTTAATGCTTTTTAAATTGCAGGCAGCTACCAACACAGATTCTAAAATATTGTAGGTTGGACAGAAAGTCTGTTGGTCATTGTTTGTATAGTCAGTCTAATGTAAGCAGTGCTGGGCTGGAATTCTTGTTTCGACATTTGAGAACTCAAACCTTAAATGGCACTGAAAAAAGATGTCTCATAATTTCTATAATATTATCTTAAAATATGTAATAGATGCAACCTTTATTTTTTTTATATTGCTCTTGGTATTTATATATGTATCTTTCTTAAATACCAAGAATAGCCTAGCTTTTTGGAAAGGTTGGTAATTGTTAGTGTAGTTGTTGTATAAAAGTCATATGTGCTATTAGAGGTATATTATAATATATGTATTTCCTTTTCATAAAGAGACTTTATATACCAGCCAGTGTAGATTATAGTTAAAATAATGTTAGCATTAAAATTAAAAGTTTTCAGAAAAACGACTATTAAAGTTCAGTTGGATGTTACATATGGATTCAGAAAAGAAAGCAGAAGTCTTTTTTTGTTTCTAATTTTGCATTGTGTGCTGTTAGCGGCTAACTATGTTAATAGTTTTTACATGCAGATTCTATGAAGTGCTGCATATTCTCAGATTTTAATAAAGCAGTTGGTGTTATGTGACAGGTTGGGCCATTTTAGTATGCATTATGGATTGGTTATGTCTTACAGTGGGGCAGTTCATTTCTGGAGTCAGTACACAACCATTTTAGCAGTAGAATTAGCCGCTTATGTCACAGATTATAATTAGCTGCATCTGTATGCCAAAGCAACAGGATGGAATGCAAAACACAGCCAAACATGTGAACGAATTTTCTTCCAGTGATATTTGGCCAGGCCTAAAATATCTTCCACTCCAGATTTGAAAGTAGTGGAAAAGTTAGACAATTCTCTCTCGGGAAGAAACTGACTGTAGTTTATTCAGAAGTCCACATTGTTTCAAATCTCTAAGGTAAGTAACAATTTTTTAAATTTCTTTTTTATATCTGTATTAAAATATTAGCATATTAATGAGTTGGTTTTTGTTTGTTCTTTACTTATTAGATGGGTGTATTGAGCTTCTCTCCCATCTGATTTTCTGTGCAACATTTCAGGCTCATTCTGTCCTCATTTAAGGATCATGTTGCTGCTTATGTGATTTATTTTAGGACCTAAATTTAAGTGTTCATTTTTATATACAATTATTATTTTAGATTCTGATAGTTTAAATATGTTTTGTTTTACAATTAAATGCAGTATTAAGTTGCATAGTTTAAACTTGCACTTGTGTAATATTAAGAAGCTAACTTTTAGTACTTTTTAAATCTTTTACAATATCATATGACTATATAGAGATATTATTGTACTTATATAAATATCTGATTTGCAGTAATAAACCTCTGATGTTTGTAGCTCTAAATTTTTCTCAGTTTATCACATGCTGAAAGTTAAATTTAGTCAAGAATGGATCCATGCTTCTGCTGAACACTTCTTTTTGGCTTGACAGTGTGATAGTAACCTTCCATCTGAGGAACTGTTACCAAAATAAATTCTAACTTCTTTGAAGCATACTTGAATTAATATGGAGTGTCCAACTACATGTATTCACAACTCCTTTTACAAGTTTGTAGTGTCCTTCAAATACATTTTCTCTTGGATAATTTCACTGACTGAAAGAAAATGACTAACTAGGTATCAGTGGGTTACTGACTCATTATCAAATGATTTATTGGATGATAATTGGTGTCTCTCCACCAACAGGTGCTTGCACTGCATATTTAAGCATGCATCAGAATGAGCACATAAGTTCCTAAAACAGGATATTGCCAAAGTGTAGGAATGTGATTTGACTGCGTCAACACCAGTCAGCTAGGCTCCTTTTATAGAGATATGGGTGGTTTCACCATATCTATCTTAAATCTCCTCCTATTTGAGGAGGAGATGAATCATGTCCTAGAAGTGTCTGCCTCTCTCCATTGTCTGTGAAGGGGGCCTAGGTACGTATGTCTGATGTTATCTGTGTTTGGTGACATGAATTCTGGCCTGCATAGCCACATGCAGATGAGTAATCCACATGAGTGAGCTATAGTAACTTCGTGCCATAGAGTTCTGAAAGTTTGCAGTCAGTTAAGATTCTGGAAGTTTTGATTGTGATGTATAGTCACAACTGATGCAACTTTGGCTAAGACGAATGCTCGTTTATCTTCTAAACAAATGCGATATTCACATATTAGATATAGGCCTCCTTTCCATTACATAATGAAGAACAAATGGTCCTAGAATACCACCAAAGGGTAAGAACCACTGCGTGGAGCTAAATTAAAAATAAAAGGATCTAAATTAAGACCAGCATTAGAAGAAACCATTTAAAATCTCTTTTCTAAACCTTTACACTTTTGCTAATAACATGCAACTTTTTCCTGGTTGAAAACTCAGTGGTTGAAAGCAGGTTATATTTTAGTTTTTATTCATAATCATAAGGCTTTAGTAACATTATGAAGATACAATATTCATCCTTACTGTAATAGATTTGCAATTATACAGATATGTGTGACTATACTTAGTGTTGAGAATACTCTTGCAAAAATGTATGTTTTAAAGTAAGGAAAAAGAGTTTTGGAGGAACAGTTGAAAGGAAGAAATGGATATATTGTATCATACAAACCCAAGACTCTGTCAAAAGGCACAGAAGAGTTGTCTGGGCAAGATCCTCTTGCTTGAATAGCCTTGTGAGATTTATTTCTTCCTGTGAAAAGTAATGCCTTTTACGTGAGATATGAATCCCAGGTCCTGACCTCTTATAGTTTTTAATTATTTTCATGATTTGGAATTAAGCAAGCTGGATTTCCAGTGGACTTATTTCTCAGAGTTGATTGTCTTAGATGTTTAACAAGCAGTGACTGAAGAGTTTCCGTAACAGAGACATTTACAAGGTCTTTCTCTCATACAGGTTTTCTGATATCTAGTAAGGTCTTGCCTGTTGCAGTCTCTCGGTAGAGACATAAACAGAGTTTCTTCTTCTTCTTCTGGCTCATTTTCAGAAAGTTTGTAGGAATGCAGTATTTCTGAGACCTGTGCTTGTCTGTTGAATTTGGTTAAAATTGGCCAAGAAGCTCAAAGCTATTGTAGGAGAGAGGGAAACGAATGGGAGACAGATGATTTAGTGTGACATAGAGTGTGGTTGGTTTTTTATTTATTAAACCAGGCTAAAAGCATCATAGCAGTTTGGATAACAGATTAATTCAATATCCTGGTCAAATTTTCAGCTTGGGTAACAATATTCTCACTGTTTAATTAATCTGTAACTTTGGCTACCTGGGCCAGTCTTCTCATTAAACCTTTCTGTGTATCTGCCAAAAGCTGTTAGACAGCTGCTGCATTTCATGCCATGGTTGGTTGTGTTTCTGTGGTGGGTGAAGTACTTCTTCTGTGTAAGAATGTGAAGAGGAATATAAAGTACATCAATGTTTTTTAAAATGGAGTATGGTATGTGCTAAGTGTTGGATATTGCTGGTATTAGCCATAAAGCACATGGTTTTCACTAAGACTTACAATATGTTTATTTGTGTGTGCTCGTGTGTATATCCTGAAGGTTGTCTGTAAGAATCACGTATATATGTACTTCCAAGAATGGGAAGTAGAGGTGGAATCATCTTGT
>VYZW01001973.1:0-13723 GCA_013401315.1 Balaeniceps rex | reverse complement strand
TTACAGTTATGTGTAGACACAAGACTATGCAAACTGAATTTCAATTTGCTCAGCAGTGTCCCCTTTTACTTAAATTTTGAGGATGGCCAAAAAGCAGAATTCCGGATTAAAAATCAGCCTTTTGTGTTAAGCTTTCCACACAATAAAAATTAATTTCCAAAGTGAAATTGCTAAAAATTCTGTAAATTACTCACACCACTATATTTGTACCATGAACAGCTCACTCGTATTTATTTTGCATTAAAATGTTGTCAAGATTTCATTACCACAGTTTTTCCAAGGTAATTTATCAGGATATATCTTTAAAATCAAGCTCAAATCTTTCAGATCAATAGAAAAATGTCTTACTTTCTTCAATCAAACTGCCAGCACTGCCTTTTGATTACATTTATTTACTTTCACTTGAAATAAGTACAATAAGCAACACACATTTCAGTCCACTTACTGGAAGAAAAAGAGAGACTCCACTAGATATTTATGATTATTTGAGTTAAACCCCACATACTGAAGAAGTAATAAGAGAAAACAAGGCCTAGCTTTGATGGTGGATTACAAATGACACACATCACTTTTTACCTGTAGAAGGTACTCAAGCTTGTAAGAGAATTTTTGCAAGTTGACACTGTCATCTGTGATCGGTTCCCCTCCTTCTTTAAATTCTTTACTTAATTCAGTCACAGCATCTTTAAAACAAGACACCAAAATGGTTAACTAATGCAAGAGATATATAGCATTTATGAATCCATAAACGACTAAATAAATGGGTTTTCTGCATGTGTATTCAGTTTCTTTCAGTCCAACTCTCCTAACAACAGTGCAGAAAGCTTATTGATATGCTTGCAATTTAACACCACCTATAAAAAAACTAGAGCTCAAGTTATGTATACCGACTACTTCAAAAGAGCAAAACCTCCTTCTGACACTTAGCAAAAACTGGTAACAGACAACTGCTAACTGGTTCTTCAGCAGAGGAGAGAGAAATAACTTTTTGCTGTCTCATGTGCACATTAAGGTATTGCCACAGGACAAACAGAATTCTGATTAGAAAGGACAAAGCATGTAATCTGCTAAAGGGGATCAGTAACACGAGAACAGTCGTTCAGTCAGCACATTTATCCTCTCCATGCTTTATTCAGGAAGGTTCAGCTTGTGCTGGTTACAAAACACAAATGGGAAAAATAATTTACATAAAAATAAGCATAGAGCAACTCCTCCTTCCTAAAAGCTACACCCATAGTGGGTGAGGAAATCTCAAGTCAAAGCAAACTCTGCTGTCTCCCTGGACACTCTGGCCCCAAAAGGGTGTACTTCTCAGCATCAGAAATTACTGATTTTGAGCTTCCTTTCCACCTGGTTTTATACTTCTTTCAGGTGCCTGAGTGAGTGTTAGCTCCCAGTCCCACTCGATCGCCTTTGCAAATTAAAATTTCTTCTTGTTAGCGGGCACGTAGATCTCCTTTTTATGTTACAGGAAGATATAGATTCCCAGCTTTGGTGCATATAATTTAAAAGGAAAAATCTCTGGATCTTGGTATAGGCAGCTGGTTAGGACAGAGACAGAGCATGAAAACAGTAATGAATCTGCTGCCAACTTTGCCTGCAACAGAGCTGTGGAAAACGAGGTTGGCTGCTGCTAGTGGAGGACAAGCCAGGTGCACAGAAAGCATGTTCCACTGCAGCAAGAACAGCAGATCCAATTCTCCAGCATTCTTCCTCTGGGTCTCCATTCCCAGTCTGGTTTGGCCTTCTGTTTTTTTCCCTTCCTACATTAGCAGCTACTCCACACCAGCTTCCCATCAAGGGAGGGTCTAAAAATCAGGCCCTCTCCTTACCTCACATCAAGTCTTGTAACAGCATAGTTCTATTCATGCCAAAGAAGTCCTAGCTCACACCGCATACCCTACAGACACTTTTTTTAATTGTAAAACTTATTTCTCATCTTGTATGTTTAAATTTGCAGGATTTAAGAATTTAGGATCCTGCAGAAGCTACAGCACATCTCTCACAAAAAAATCAGTCACATCTCTATTGAGCACATCACACACCTTGAACTATGTTGCTACAATTGCTGCACAAAAGTGTTATACAACTGAAATCACAACTCCTAAAGATGCCTACAGAATGAACCTGTCAGCAATGCACTGTACCTTGCAAGTCTCTGATAATCCGCTGCAGCTGGCTTTCGCCACTAGTTGCTGCCATCTTGAAAACCGGCTGTTAACCTTTTCATCCATCTAGATAAAAATAGCAGAGTTCATATCCTTGATGAGCATGGGGCTGATGAAGATTATTCTTCTCTGTGACACCTGCAATTCTGTAAAAGTCAAAAATAAAATTAAAGTTTTTATCATCTCAAATGAGCAGAAGAGAGGTGCTTTAGCATTTTAGATCCTGTTTAGTAATGAATCCCCAATTAGGCCAACTCTTTTCCAGGAACCTCCTTTCTATTTTCTTCTAGATTTCACTTTCCATTTCAGTTATTTATTCAATTCTATCTTTCAAAACTACTGAGCAAACCTCAGAGAGCAATTTTCTCTTGCTGGAGTTACAACACAGTTAGTCTTACAGTCCAGCTCAGGCTGGCATTTCATGCAATTCATCTTGTGACCCTGAGGGAGGTTCTGATGACACGGGACTTTCCCTCCCCAAATCCTCTGCCAGATCTTCCCTACAGGCTGCAGAGTAAAAAGATACAACAAATTTTCCATTTCAGGGAGACTTTCAAAACACAGACTAGGCACGGGACAAGGAATCAAAAAAAGATGCATGTTTGATTCTCTGGCATTGGAGCACATTTTAACTCATAAGAGCTACTAAAAGATTTAGTACTGGAGACTGGTTTTAGCATGAGAAACATCTCTCACTCCCTCCTCAGAACCCAACTGTTCCTAGCACATGTAAGAGGACACCACTTTATTTTAAGCTCTGTTACGGCATCTCTGGCTGGATAAATATACCTTACACCACGTTCCTTGCTTAGAACAATGACAAGCGAGTTATACCTAGCACTCACAGAAAATCTTTCCTTAATTAAAATTAATTAATTAAAATTAATTAAAAGCCTCAAACACTTTACTAAAACAACCATGCCTGGGGATCCAAACTTTCAAACACTAACATGGGAACAAGCGTTCAAAGAAAGCCACATAGAAACTGCATAGGGAACTTACAAAGCATCCTATTCAAAGGTTGTTCAGAATTCTGCCTGCAGTGGTACAGCCAAATTTTCAAGCAAGCACAACACACCCAAAGTACTGAATCTTTAGAAAGTTTGCCGTTACACTTCTGTGCTTTTGTTATCATTCAAGCTGAACTACAATGAAATTAAGTTGTAATTAAAATCTTACAAACTTTTGAAATACAAATGTGATTAGGTCAAATGATTGTATCTCCTTGCTCTTTGTTTTCTTTCACTCCCAAAATAACTAAATTGGCATGGCTGAAGTAGGTGTCTGAATGAATTGAATGGACCATCCTTCTACCCTATGTATCGAGGTATTGTTTGGGAATGGTCCTGATGTGATCCCATATTCTTTTCTTTTTGAAACAAAGCAAACCTTAAGAAAGCCAGAGAGACAAAAAGGTGGTAAATATAAAGACAAGGCTGAAACTAGGCTTACTAGCATGTTTATCTTAATACCTGTGTTTTGTTATCTGCTAGTTTCCATTTCCGTATTTTGATGGCAGTCATTACGTTATGACACAACTGTCGCGTGGATCACGTGCTGCCTGGGGATGGGCCTCGGCCTGCAAAATCCCCACCACAGCTTTGCTGCTTCAGGGAGAGAAGGCCAGCATAGCATAGACCGGCTGACGTTTTGTGGTGAACACGATTTTTTACCCTAGATCAACAATATTACATACCCAAGATTCCTATCTTGATTCTACTAAGTGATCATATAAAGTACCACACTTCCTGGCAACTTGCTGAGTTTGGGTACAAACGAAAAAAAAGCAAGAATAACAAACCCAGTGAGTCAATGTTTCCTTTTCTAAGCACCCACGGTAATATAAGCAATATCTGTTCAGTTTGGTGACTGTTACAGAAAGGAACATGTGAGAAGACTCTGCAATGTGGGAAATGGCAAGCCAAAACGTGTGGCCAGACCAAATGCTCTTCCTCACACAATGGGGGAAAAGAGCAAGGACCAACAAGGGAATCCTGCCCATCCTTCCCAAAGGCCAGAACAAGCTCTGATTCAAGGCTCCAGAGGCACAAAGACTATGCGAGAGGCATGCCAGGAAAACAGTGACCAGACCAGCTGCAGGCATGTACAGACAGCCTGGAAGAGATGGCAGTTGGGAGTTGAGCCCTTATTTTGCAACAGCCAGTGGGGAGCAGGACATGGGGTATCCTATGACAGACAGACGCAGCATGGGACCTCGTCAAGTGCCAGTTCCTGGCAGACTGCCCAAGCAGAGATTTACTGGGGGAGGATTAAGGAGGTTTAGAGTTGCCCCAGCCCCACTAGCACTATGTAAGTTAGTGCGTTTGCCCAGAAGTCACAGATAAATGACTACTGTGTGCACAACAGTTCAGCGGCACAGAGCAAGGGAAGGCAGTGTGTTCCCAATGGGTTGATCCTGTTGTGCCAAAGCAGCCCAAGACATGCATCTTCATCCCTGCCAGGATCTCCTAGGCAGAATGCGGGAGCCCTGAACAGAGACCACAACTCAGGTGGAGGCACATAGCTGCACAGCCTACTCCTCTTCTTTGACTTCTCCCAATCACCCCCTTCCTCAGTAGAGGAAGCAAGGTCTCAGTTTCCCCCTTCCTTGCACCAGCTCGCACCCATGAGACACGCATTTACTCCCTTCTTTTCCCACAGGTGAAGAGGATCTTTCAACCTGGGCTATTCCACAAGGAGAATGTGCTGAAACTTTTTCTACTTGCCTTCTCCTCTGCAAAACGGGGAGAAAGGTACTTCTCCCCTCCACGGTCCTTCCAGAGGTGATCTTAGAAAACACAGTCCATCCCACACAAAGGTGCAGAGCTCTCACTTCCTATGCCAAAGAAAGCTGACAAAGTACCTTAACTGGTTTCCCAAGGTTTCAAAATAGGAAGAGCTTCTGTAAACATGTGATCTTGTCCTTCCTGATCACAGAACATTTTGCCCAGAATTCTTTAGAGCACAACCCTGTTCCTCCAGCATTTCCTATCCTATTATGTACGCCTGTAAATATTTGCTGTGTGCAAACAGCATGATACATGCATCAGGCACGAGTGACCTGCTGTGGGTCAAAAGCTTTTTAGGTGATGCAATGTTACCTCTTATATAATAGCATTTGACTAAGGCCGATGGCATTAACTTGCACAAAACTGCAGAGCTGCAATGACATCAGCGCAGTTACTCTAAAGACCTGGCAAGACAGGTCATGCCATCAGTCCCTCCTTGCACTCTTGCGCTGTGCCTGCTGACGTCTGAAGGTGGTTGCTCCCCTTCCCGCTGGCATAAGTACTAGTGTGGGGGTGACAATCTTCTTTATGTAGGAGAATATCCTGGAGATTAAAGAAAGAAGCAGAAAGGAAACAGCCCACCTACAGGAAAAGAAAAGATTTATCTGAAGGGGAGTGAGACACATACAAAACAGTAAACCAAATTTAATGACTGTAATTAAATTGGTTAGTAGGGTAGCTACAATGACCTACTTTTAATCTGAGTTCACAAAATTTCTCTTTGTGTTACTGTAGGCATGTCTGCATCTCCAGCAGCTACATTTTTTTTAATTCATTGGTCATTTTTGGCCAACCTTCACAGAAGGTAGAGGTCTTCAAAATATTACAGTCCTCCATGTACAATCAGAACAGGAAGCTGGGAGGAAGTCCATGAGCAGAGTTTCTCCTCATTGATAAAAAGGCTGCAGTGAGACCTGTTATAGCCTGATATCACAGAATCCACTCCCCACCCAAGTGCATTTTCAGCATACACTAAGAGCAGAGCTCACACTGCAGACTTGGTGTAATTCAGTTAAAAAGTAAATCGGATCTGCAAGACAAATTCATTGGAAACCAAGGTCCACTACTTTCTACTGCTTATGGAAATATTTCACATTAACATAACTACTCTGGTTTAGCCATTCCAAACAAGGGCACTTCATCACATGGCCCCCACTGGTATCACAAGACCTTTAATTATTTGGTGCCTGCAATTCTATACCTGTTCTAACACTCTATACGAAACAAAACAGGCAAGTGAGGATACTGAGCCAAATCCTATGTTCATGAGTCACAACAATTTTAACTGTGTTATTCCCTTGCGTAATGTGAACATAGTTTGTCCCATAAAAGCAGATACTGACTGATAACTGCAAGGCACACTTTGGAAAGCGTGTGGAAAAAACAACCTACCTGGTCATACAGTTGGCTACAAGACACACTGAAAAAAGAACACTGAACGCAAACCTCACGGCAAAGATCAAGGAAGAACTGGGAAAAGAAAGTCTCTACCTCTCAGGACACCAGTGATTTAGTTGAATAATTTCATTCCACTAATTGTCTGGAAAAAGTACTTCGTACTTTGTTGTTGCAGGAAACAACAGTCCCAGTGGAATTTACTGCAGCTGTGCTGCTAGCTTTTCTCATTTTGTACCATGCAGGTACATAAAGCTGCACATCCATAAAGCTAAAGAACTGTTTGCTGGAAATAAGGGTCTGAGGTGAACTGCAAAAAAGAGAGCGTGACTCTTCTGTCATGCACACACATGCTTTTACTGGGCAACTCAACACTTTGTGCTTTAACACTGCATATAGAGATATGTGACTGATAAAAACACACACTGGACTACATTAAATAGGATGATTAAAAACAAGGCAGGCACAGCCTGAATGTCAGCTAAGGTTTCCATCTGGAGTTTTTTGAAGCTTGGTTCCATTCTGAGAAGTGAAATTTTCTTGCTAAATTAATGTTCCCCCTTCATTTTCTACACCAACAAACCTTCACATTTCAATTACAAAAATACGTTTTTGGAGGAATATTTTTTATTTCTTTTAGTACTTCAATCAGGAGACCATGCTGCAAACCTACGCTGGATTTCCCACATACTTATACACACAAATCTTGTTTTGAACTGTTTGGGCATATAAACATTTAGTAATAAAACACATCTTGCAGAAAACATGTGTCCAGAAAAACAAATTCACAGAGTATCATAGCATAGCAGAAGAGAGTAACTAGATGAAGTGCATAAAAACATTCACATATTTTGCAAATGCCTGGCAGAAAAGTAGCAAGTTATGGACTCCTTACAGTAAAGCCCTTTTCTGGGGAGGCCCTTGCACTCTATGGATATTTGCATTTTACAGCATAAGAACACAAACTAATGACATTCACAAAATACTGCTTGCACCCCTAACCTGACAGGGGAGACTGACACAAAAGAATCAGTAAAGTTTTGTATAATCTTTGTGCAAACTGCCCTATTCTATGGACAATTGGCCTGCATTCCCCCCTATTCCTTGTATCCGCAAACTGTTCTTAGAAAAAGATCAAAACTAAGCAACAGATATGAGTATACAAGTGGCACGATAAGAACTCCATGAGATAGAGTTAATTTTTAACCCTGAGTGGGGAAAGCTGGCAACCCTAACAACATTATTTTTAATGCTGCACCTACCGAATTGGACCTCCACTCTAAGACCAGACTTAAATCCCTTTAAAACATTACACTGAACTTTGCCAAACAGGACAGATGTGTTAGACCAGGGACACAGTTTCCTGCTTTGGAGAATACAGTGCTTTGTCTCTGGTATTCCTCACATCAATAACTGTTGAACAACATGAACTCAAATGATCACTTTCCGCAAACACCACCACAGGGATGAGCTTGTACATATCTCACAAAGACAACCTTGTCTCAGCCCTGTCTCATGACGAAAGAAGTTGCCTGTTTGAGGAAGCAGTCAGGTCACAAGGAGAAGAGCGCTCTTCTGATAACAGGAATTGCACTAGTATCACTTTTAACAAACTCATCTGCCCTTTTTCCTTAGGACACGCCAGAACTTGCCCCATGTCACGAATGCTACACTGTATTTACTAACATCTACAAATTAACCTAACCATAACTCTCCCAGAGACTTGCTTCTCCTCAGCTGCTCCCACCCTATTTCACCCCCCCTGGGGAAAGGTACCCCTGCTGCCTCAATGCCTGTATGGTGAATTGAAAAGATAGGTTCCATTCAAAAGTGAAAAGGTTTTCCCCTCTTTGCACTCTCGTTCTTCCAAGCCATTCTCCCCGTGTCCCTGTGTACCCTCCCTGCCACAAAACCTGCTCTTCCTCTCCGTAACTCACCCAACCGTTTAAATCTCTTACATGTTCTTCAAGCCAGGCACCTGATGCTCGGATGCTAATCTGAGGCGCACCACATAGATACCTTCAGAAATAGAAACACTAGAGGACTTCCAGCTGCAAAGGAGCATTGGCGATTCATGATGCTCAACACGCTCATTGTACAAGCTTGGAGTCTTCAAACAAATCTCATGTTTTTCAGGTCTCCAAAGCTGGTCTCTGAGCCTTGTTAATTTCCTCAGGAAGCTCAGCCTGACTAAAGCATCTCAGCCACCTCTGAGACTTTGGGATAGTTAAAAGCAACAACCATTACATCCTAACTCTGACAGGGGGCTTTCCTTAGCAGGATTTTTTACCTCTGTATCTACCGTTCCACCCTGTCCCTCCAAGCCGAGGTTTCAGAAGTATTTGAAAAGGCTGCCTTCAACCAATGGTTTTGGGAAGTTTGGAGGAAGGGTGTTGAGACTTGCCCATCTGTAGCATTCCATCTGTCCTCCATCCAGCCAACAGCAGCGGTAGCTCCCTAGGGCAACTCCTGGCCTATATGTAGCTCCCAGTGAACTAGCAACAAGCAATGCTGAAAATCACAGGTTTTGGGTACGCGCATATAGATCCAATAGGAGGTAAGGCAAGCACATTAAGCAAAAACCATGCCGAGACAACCCAAACCGACAGGCCGCTGAGTGAATCATTCTACCCCAGAGCCAACAGCAAAAATTCTTGTTTTCTTTCCTCTGTAGCAGGAAGTACAGAGTATTTCCTCTCTCCCTCTTTTCTCATGGGTTTTCCAGTGAAGGTCACCATTTTTGGGGGAAGGGGAATTTCAGAGTTACAAACGCCAAAGATTTAAAAGCCTTTGGAAGAGAAGCCTGTATGAGTGCCACCGCTGAGCCATCTGTGGCATCACACCACAGATGACGCAGGCTTGGTGTGAGCCCAGTTATTCGCAGATACCCTGATCCAACCTGTTCAATTTCAAAACATAAGCTGGCTCACAGCAGTAGCAAGACCTTTCCTGTGCCCATCCTCCTTCCCGGCAGTAAATTAAATGTCTTGGTGGACACACTCAGGGGTTAACTGTTTACAAATACCTTTGCTAAGGTCACTATACCATCAGCAACCACAGAATACTGTGGTGGACAAAAATATTAAATCAAAGGCAAGGGTGTATGAGTCAAGGCCCTGTGCAGCAACAGTTTCCCAGCACTATTCTGAGCACTGAGATTGAGATGCTCTACGTAGAAGGTTCTGCTCCTTCTACCAGTGTTACAAACTGTAAAGTCTTCTTCAGAATACATTTGGGCAAAGTATTTAAAATTACTACTATTACAGAATTTTTGGACACAAACAGCCACCACTCCCTGGACAAACTGGAATTACTACATGAAAATATGAACTAGACTAGATACAAGCTGCTAAAAAGTTTCCTTGCATTGGCAAAAACAAACAGAAATAAAACCACAGTCATATAAATAAATAAAAATAATAATGGGTAACAATAAAAACACTTAGGGCTTTTATAGTTCCCTTCAGTTTAATAATCTCAACAACGTCTAAAGAATACTAGAAAGGTTCAGTGTTTATTTGACAAATAGGCAATTGTTAATTTTTAAATGTCATGAACTAAGAAAAACAAATACCAATCTGAGTTAAAAACAATTTTCAGCACTACTTTTCCTTGAGTCCACCAGATAATTTCTGCAATTTTACACATACTTTTCTTTACATTTTGAATAGTTTTCTCTCCCTAGTTGTTCCTTTAGGTCTTGATCCCGCCCTGACCACATCTTAGAGGACCCTGGCCTCCAGGATGTTAGTACTAATTCCTGTTCCTTTTATGTAACCCTCTAGCAGTGGAGAGAGCGACTGCAAATACAATACACCCTTTCACTATTATCAGATGACATAAGAGGCTCCTTTATACATGAAAATCAGGCACCATAACTAACTAACTACATAACTGTCTCTTCAGAAGAAGTAGTGAAACCATGTTCACAACAAACACCGTCAAATATATATACTACAACAAGACGAGCAAAATTGACTATCACTTGTTTTCCACCACAGTATCTTAGATACAACTTTTTAACTGCAGTGCAGTCTTCTAAATGTGAATGTTTGGAAACACTGTTTGGAACATCTGGAACATTGTTTAAATTCAAGCACTCCCAGGAGGATCATTGGAAGACTTCAGGAAATTGCCTTGTACACAATAATATCTGGAAAACATAAAATGCACTACTGCAAGGCAGTTTATCTCCTCTGCTGTATGCGCTGCAAGATCATATCAGAACCGAAAACAAGAAAAACGCCAACAGAGAACGTGTCACCACGTTGCTGACAAGACAGAGTCCATGTTGTACCCTGCAAGTTCAATCCCAGACGTCCTCCATGGGTGTGTGAAGTCAGAGCTGGATAAAATCAAACACCCACTTTCACTCCTCAGCATAATGAGGCACAGGGCTGGTACTCCTCCCTCTTTGTTTACACTTGAAAAGTAACTCGGTTTCAAGTGAGAGGCTGAACCAGAAGCATGACACCTACAGCTCACCAACTCCATACAACAAGCAAACCTTTGCACAGGCAAAAATCAGCAGGAGGCTGGGTGCAATGACACAGGCAGAAAACACCAGGGCCCTGAGCTCCTAAACAGGCAGCTGCAGCAGCAACGAACTCACCAGCCTCCAAAACATGGCACAGCCCCTCCGCAGCCCAACTCACCACCACAGGACCTCTGCCCGAGGAGAATCCAGAGCCCAAAGGCATCGGACGATCATTTCACTACAGCCTTGCTTTTTTTTTTCTTCCTTGCTCCCTCTGGATTAGTGGGATCGACGTAAGCCGGAGGAGGGCCGGCTGCAAACCCAGCATCTGCTCTGGAGACAGACCCAGCCACCCTACGTGCCAGCAAAACTCTCCCTGTCCATCTGCCGGAGATTTGCCGACACAAGGGCAAGCGGGATTAGGGCCGTGGCAAATATTTGCCTGTCAGCACTTTATAACGGGTGAGGGCAGGGACATGGGCAGGTATCTGGTTTCTAGCAGGGCCCCTGGTGACTCTGCTCCTCCAGCAGCTGCCATGACCAGTGGGGGAGGACTCGGAGGGTCCATTCCAGGGGTGGATGCATGACAGGGTAGAAAACAGAGGGCAGTGTTTATGTCGGCCTAAAATCATTCCTCACCAGGTGGAAACGGTGACACCTAGGGCGACTGGGCCTGAAGGGTGGCCCGTGTCCGCCTAGGCGTTGGCGCTGCGGGACGGGGAGCCCTCCCCGCAGCTCCCCGTCCCTCAGCGCCAACGCCTAGGCGAATGGCAGCCAGGCCACCCAGGGCCTGTGTGTGCGGAGCCGGTCACGCCACCGCGGGCTGAGGTGGCCCGACGCTCCCCCCGCCACAGGGCCGACCCAGGCTCCCCCTAAGACCGCCCAAGCGCTGAGGGGCCGCGGCGTAGATCTCTCCCCCTCCTCCGTTCCCGCCAGGGCTCCTCCCCTCGGAGCCGAACTCCGAGCGGCAACAAGTGAAAGCCGCTGAAGTTACTTCTCCCGCTCTCTCTCCGGCAGCCGCCGCCTCTTCCCCACCGGCCCCGCCGCCCTCCGCTCTCCCTCGGGGGGGTGTGAGGGGGGTGTTGCGTGTTACCTGCGTAGCCGCCGCCATGTCGCGGAGAGGCGGCCCGGGGTGAGGCTCCGGCGCCGTTCACCGCTCCCCGCCGACTACAACTCCCGTGAGGCCGTTGGACGTGCCTCCCCACCCCCAGGGCGGTGGCTGGGTGCGCCGGTCGCGGCTCCCGGCCGCGGCTGTCCCTTCAGCAGAGGCGCGAAGGGCATGGCCGAGCGGGGGGACGGGGAGGGGGAGGCTGGGGGAAAGCACCGTGGTGAAAACAGAGAGTGTAAAAATGGATTTGCGGGAAAAATCGCCGCTTGCCCCTACAGCTGCAGGGTTGGGGCGCCTTCCTCTCAGGGTCATGTGTTTCTGGTACCCTCAAGCAAGGTCGCCTGTCAAGAAGTGTAACTTTCTCATATAGTACCGACTGTCGCTTTTAGGACGGTTCAGTATGGGTAACTGAAGTGAACATGAAAGTCAGGCTCAATAAATCCAGTACACAGCACATTTCCCCTTTCTGTCTGTGTCACTTGACGAAACGAAAATCCTCCTCCCGCAGTGGAAAGACGTAGGTAGGGATTAATAAAGGCCACGTACGGTAAGACACTGGGAGAAAGCGGGTGTGAAACTGGAACAAGAGGTTGCCTCCTAAGGCAGGGTGTGTGTTTCTGGTACCCTCTGGTACCCTCACAGGGTTCCTAATACTCCCACACCATCTCCCAGCTGGAACCAGGCTCCTTCTACAAGCAAGCTATTTCCACTCTCTCTTTGCAAATTTTAACCCTTCTATAAGGTATATGATACTCCGAAAGCACATTTCTTTCACAGTGTCTGAAATAGGCAACACTGTTTTCATATTTGAAGCGTACCTGAAAACTAAGTTCCTTTGCTTTTTCTCCGCATTGCCTTGGTAAATAAATGATTTTAAATAAAACTTGTGACCAAATGGTTTGTCATCAGTTCTTGCCATAATGCTTGTGACTATATTAGTGTCATAAACTTCAGCTTAGGCAGCCATAAGATCAAAGCATCATATTTTCAAGACTCTGAGGAAATACATGTAGTGCGTAGTCACTGGCATGTCTCCCTCATTCTCATTTTTTCATCCTCAACTTAAGGATGACTAAGTGACCTTAAGTTTTGGTGAATAATCTTCATCTAATGTATGGGTTTGAATAGCTCAAAAGCATTTTATATGTCCTCGGAAGTGCAGGTTATAGGGCTAAGCATGTTGTGGGCACATGACTCGTGAAACACAATGGGATGCCTTACATAGCTCAGAAGCTGCCTTCAGGCTGACTTCTCTTGGCACGCTTTGCTGCATCATGCAGTACAGGGCCAGGAGCATCTGCTGAAAACCAATGTTTGTTTTCCGTTGATCTGTAGACAACTGGGTGTCTTCCAAAAGTAACCTCAGCATCATAAAGCCTTCGACACTGTCTCCCACAGCATTCTCCTGGAGAAGCTGGCGGCTCATGGCTTAGACAGGTGTACTCTTCAATGGGTAAAAAACTGGCTGGGTGGCCGAGCCCAGAGAGTTGTGGTGAATGGAGTTAAATCCAGTTGGCGACCGGTCACAAGCAGCATTCCCCAGGGCTCAGTTTTGGGGCCAGCCTTGTTTAATATCTTTATCAAGGATCTGGATGAGAGGATCGAGTGCACCCTCAGTAAGTTTGCAGACGACACCAAATTGGGCAGGAGTATCGATCTGCTTGAGGGTAGGAAGGCTCTACAGAGGGATCTGGACAGGCTGGATCTATGGGCCGAGGCCAACTGTATGAGGTTTGACAAGGCCAACTGCTGGGTCCTGCACTTCGGTCACAACAACCCCATGCAA
>VYZW01001966.1:10773-24635 GCA_013401315.1 Balaeniceps rex | reverse complement strand
CTACCTGCAGTATTACGTCCAGTTGTTTTGTCAGTCTAGTTTGACAGAAGGACTGTACTAGATTTTACAAAGGCCAAGAGCAATATGATGATACTTAAACACAAATAGTAAATAGTAAATGNGGGGGGGGGGGGGGGGAGTGAGTGTCAAATTGGATGCAACGTATAATAAAAAACAATTCATTTTACAAAAATTATAGAAAAAGCAGTCCCTCCAGGCAACTTTGTCAATAATATGTGTTACGGGGACAACGGAAAGAGATGCTTATGCCTTTCCCATAGCAAAACATTTAAAAGTTACCCGCTAAAAACCCATGTACAGAGCCTTAGTCTTTGGAAGAAAATGCAGGTCTGACATGAAAGCCAGGTAAAATACCAAAAGGGAAAATTAATTCCCAACAGGAAACCAAGGTCCATGAAAAGAACAAGATTTTTAAAACAATAAATCAATATTCAGGAATATTAAATTGAAAAGGGATTTGATTTTAAAGAAAAATACCAACATTTCTAATGCTGTTATTTTGAGATGGAGTAGTGGTTTTTTTTTTTTTCAATTAAGACAGTATCATTTCATAAGAGAGATGCAGGGCAAAGAACAAAAACTCTGTCATTGTTGGTATATGAGAAAAATTGAAGCTCACAACATTTCTTGTTTAGCAGAGAGTAATTGTTTGCATTGTTTGGGGAGGGGGAGAGGTTTGTTTATTTGTCTGTTTTTAAATAAGATTGGTCTGTTTTCCAAACCAAGTAGCTGTATTTCCAGAACATAAATAAAATTCAGAGAAATGTGCAGAAANCAACCCTAGTCTTGCAGCACAGTCGACATATATGCAAGCTCCCCAGGGAGACATTTCATAGATGAGGGATCCATCCTTTAACCACCTACAGCACTTTGATCATTTACAACCACCAAAGATACATATAAATATACATGCCCCGCTTGAACTGGATAACCTCGTAGCAAATAAAAAACAAATCCAGGAACTCTCAATTCTGTAAAGACTCCCATGGTATTCCATTTCCGATGCATAAAAAATGTTTCTTAAACTATGAAAAAAGCCTGCACATTTATCCACTAGTCCATCACCACACAGATTTTAAGTCAGAACGCATCTACTGGAACTCAGTTAGTAAATGTTTAAGTTTACTTTCATCCAAAGAGTTGCATTTTTAATTGTGGGACCTTACCTTAGGAGAGAATTCAGGTGAAACCTCAAGTTTTTAATTGCCTGTTACAGCTCAAAACAGCAGGGGGTGGTTTTCCCCCTTGAACTCTACATTGTCGCATGCTGCACAGTCAGCTTCCTCTTCATTGTGCTAATGCTGGGCATGGCCACAGAACTCCGTAGGAGTCTAGGAGCCAACATCTCGGCTTCTTGTCATCCTCTAACGCCCTGACGTCAACTCTCTGAGTTTTAGAGCAGTACATAGTGACAGCAAATACTCACAGTAAAGACCAACTTTTTCTCAAACAGCAGGCAGCTGTGTGAACTCAAGTCAGAGTGGCAGGTCAGCTGTTGGGGGAGCAANGTGGCAGGTCAGCTGTGGGGGAAGCAAGTGAGAGCCAGGTGAAAAGAAAGCACACAAGCAGATCTGTTTTAACTTGCAAGCAGCCATAAAAGAGAACACCCAGCATTCCTTGTATCCACTCCATTAACCGAGCAACTCATCATATTGACTTGTTAATTTGGGGGGGGGGAACAACTAGAATTAATTTCTAGAAGTTCTAGAAAATGTCTGTTCTGGAATTCTAGAAATTTCTAGGAAAAAAAAAAACTAGAGTTAATTTCTAGGGAAAAAATATTTAGTTGAGCAGGCACGAACATTGGTACAACTCCCATGACTGCTGGATAATTTGTCATCTGCTGCTCCCCAGCACTCGTAAAACTACAACAGTGGCAGCTAGAAATGACAGCAATCAAGCTAGACAAACTTGCACGCTTAGAAGATTTCTTCCAAGCTACAGTAAAGAAAGTCAGAAGCAGTACTGGACTTCACGAAGGGAGACTTATTTAGATGTTGCCAGATTACATGAGAAAACATTTATTTGTGACTTTAAAACAGTCCTAGTGAGTTAATTTATCTGTCAGATGACAGGTATCCTGTAAAGATCTCCAGTTTCCTCTGGAATCTAAGCTTTTGGTCCCCTACAATGGGCTCTTTTCTTCTTCCACCCAACACAGATGCGCCTACTCAACATAAACAGTGATCTTCAGGTTTACATAAACACTGTCATCTCCTTTAAAGTTCACCAAAAAAAATCCAGTAACAATAGAAAGAAAAGAACCTATCCTAAGATAACAGTGAAACCCACCTTCTAGTCTCAAGCACTTTTTCCCCTCTCATGCTTTTGATACCTCACTAATGACTAGCTCTCACTTTTCCTTTTCACAGGATACCATCACGCTTGGACAAAGCTTTGAAATAACTCCACTGATTTCTCTATTTGTGTATTACCCTCCCACACATTTTTTCACCCTAGTATCCACATTCCTCAACCCCCTAATGTTTCCTTGATCTCATTCCCACAGCAACACACTCCAACAGCGAACATTACCACTGGCTACTCCACAGGCACCCAGCTATGACTTCAGACCTGACAAAGTTTGAGTAATCAAACCAGCTTTTAAATACAACGTTCAGTTCATGGCACCACTATGTCATACAACTATTTGACATTGCCTTGGTTAAGGCAGATACATTAAAAAGAACAACATAATCACCTCAAGAAGTTATCACGTGTATGTTCAGAACTCTGTTGGCAAACTACTCCCTGGAATGATTAGCATTCAAGGGGCTCCTGATGGGGATCCACCCACAAAGTAGCTAACTCCCTGTTTCAAACATCCAGCAAACTTTACAGTCACAAATTCTCAAAGTTCTTTCCATTTTGTTATTGCTCAATTAGTTGATCTTCATCAGGGTCATGGGGGTGAGAAATAAATGAGCTAACTATTTATCTTGAAGTCTTCAGTCTAAGAGATAAAGCACATCCAAGATTGAACTACTTGATAGACCCATGACAACCTAACTTCTGATCCTAGATAGTGCTACCATTTAGTACCACAAGCACAAAAGGTCTTGCATTTATTCATAAATACACGTATACAATAATGTAGTATACAGACCAATAGCAACAGCTAATTCATTGCAAGATAAAAATGTAGTTTCAGCCCTGAGCTAAATTTCACCAAACTGAGCAAATTTAGACACACCCTCCCCAATCTGCTGCTGTGCCTTGGCAAAAGAATGCTTGGTTTGAAGCTATTACTACACTTTATGTCCCATCCCACACTCCACAACAGGGAGGACTTTCATTTATACTTGAACAAACCTGTGGCGATGTCGTAAACTGACTCAACGGACAATGTGAAAGAGAGGAAGAGCCACTCAAATCAGTATTCTAAGCTTGATGCCAGACACTTCTCAACACTGAACCACAGCTGATGTCTCCAGAGATCTGCAATCTGATTGAAAGGATTTGATAAAAACTCAACGGTTACACACACAAGAGAAAAGATAAATTTCCTGTTCTTTCTGAAAACATTTCTCACTTCCTCACACAGCCCTAACCGTGTGAAAAAGACTTCTCTCCTGTTCTTCTTATTAAACTTTTCAAATACATTCACTAGGCCAAGGAACCAGGGAATGGGAGCGTGAAGACACACGCGAGGAGTGTTTCTGCCAGTAAGTTAACCTAAACACAGCTTAGCTCTGCTGCCCCCCGCCCCAGTACAACCATCTCTATCTTCAGCCCCTGAAGAGCAGCTGTATCTCCTAAGCATGTTTTCATTACAACACACAGAAAGAAAATGACAAAACAAAGGGGATTTGCTTAGGTAAAGCAGGTCAGAAGCTGTTATTTTGAAAGTAAGCATATAGCTTTAAATATGATTTAAGGGAACAAATGAAATAATGTAAAATTATCAGAAATTGATTAGAATTGAATTAAAGGTGGACCTCAGTGTGCATTCTAATATTTCAAAGGAAATCAATCTTCCATTTACCAAAATCCAAATTTGCTCAAATATTTTAACAGCATATTAACTTACAGTTCTTCACAGTAAAAGCCTGTATCAACACAGCAGGAGAACTGTGTTCAAGAGGCGGGATACCAACCACAGCCACTTTTTTTTTTTTTTTTAAAGTATTAAAACACACATTTTCCTATCATCCTGTAACACAGCCAATACATAAAGCCAATTCAGCTCTGTCAACTGGCCTGGCAGAAGCACACTGTCATTAGTGCTGCTCAGACTCAAGGCAAGATAGATGAGCTATAAAATTCCTTAAAAGTAGGTCCAGCCAAGTCTCTCCTGCTACCAGAAGAAACTATGTGTCATGTCCAGCCAGTTACTGGGCACACCTCCTATCCATCATATTTAAAAAAAAATTCCAGCCAGTTACTGGGCACACCTCTGATTCACCATATAAAAAAAAAAATTCACCAGAGGCTGTTTTTAAAAATCTTTACTGATTTACTTTGATTGTATGGCGAGAATAACACTGGCATATACCCCTGCATTTTTTCCCCAAATTCAAGCAAACATTTTTATCCACAACGAGTTTTAATAAACAATTTTTCAATAGGAAAGCATAATCCGGCATGCAAAAACATTGTCTTCCAGGGTATAATTACAGGATCCTTTCACAAGCCTTGTCCCCATAGAACTGATAACAAAATTCCACATTGAAGAGCCACCAATGATGAAGTTATATAGAAGTTCCAAGGCTAAATAAACATCAATGCTTGAAAACTCACAAAACATCTCCAACACTTCTAGCCTTCTTGGCAGTTAGCATAAATAGACTTTCTAAGCTGTGAAGTTATCAGTAATTACACCACGTAACTTCAAACAGTGATTTAAGAACACATTTACTGGGAAACAATTTTCAGCTGCAGATTAACAACATTCTCCACCTGGCTAGACAGGTTAAGAAGTATTATAATGCAGTATCCTATCATTTGGTAATTCATTTAAAGCAATTTTCTATTTCAACTGAAATTCTTCCCAGATTGCACAATTTTTCCTATCATCTCGGAGAGAGAACCACAGTACTGCTTACTATTCAAAAACGTATCTGTAGATCGCTTTCAGTAAACTGGGAGTTGCCATTTTTGCTGGTATATCCAGATTTTTTTCCTCAAATCCAGTGTTTGGATGAGCAAATAAGACCATCTTCAGGAAATAATTAAGACTGCCAATAAATAACTCTTGTTGTAACAAGCAAGGAACAGTAAACTGACTTCCTAAGTACCAAATTATACGGGAACAGCTGATAAAAGGCATGAAAATATATCTGCAGGGCTAACGCAAATAAGCACTGCTGTTAGCTACGTGTTTTTCAAAACTGAGATGTGAATGCTGACAGATGCTTGAAGTCACATTAAGGGAACCGACTACTTTTCCTGACTTAGAGAAGTCAAGAAGCAGCAAAAATTCAGTACAACCAACAGCTTTATGGCAGGTGATAGGCCCAGAGAAGCTGTCAGAACAACCAAAATTTTAATTGTGCCTTTTTGCTTGTTTTCACTTTCCTGCCCACATGTAAAACTGAGGACCTTCATGACATACTATCTCAGTCACTTCCGAACTTGGTATCATGCTCTATTATCATTCGCTCAGTCCTTTTAACTGTGCTTACATACCCAAAGTCTTAAAAATGGAGTAATTACCTATAGTGTAATTACACCTTCTACACTGATTAAGAATATAAACTTTGTTTCTCAATGGCCATAAACATTTCATTGCCACAAGGCCCTAAGTGAATAAATACCCCTCCTCTATGAGTCTTCTGTATTTACTACAGCCATGACTTCAAACTGATCTGATTGCTACTGCAAATACTACAGTGCTACCATCAACTGTACCTGTTTATCTTGTAGTCACTTGGTCAGAAATCTAATGAATCCATTTTTGCATATAATACAGAAGCTTCAAGGAAGTCTTGGTGTCAAAAAATACACTCACCATGTATTTTGTCCCTTCTACTTACAGATAACTCCAGCAGTCTTGTCAGTATTTTGAATCCCTCAAATTCCTACTGAAGTTACTGAGTGAATTAATTTTCTTCAAACATACCTCGCTGCTTAACTCACAGGGAAGTCCTCCTCCTCCTCCTCCTCCTGATCCACAACTAGGGTAGTTTTACTTACATTTAAAAATACGTTCTTTAAAGTTACATTTTCTGACGGATTATAAGCAATTCGTCAGAGGAGCCTAACATTTAAAAACAAACCCTTTTACTTCTCCCAACAGATGCTGCTTGTTTGGGTTTTTTTCTCTTCCAATGTGGGCAGTTACCAAAGCACTGAGAAGTGCCCAGCTCTCCCACACCGCAACCACCGCTTTTACACAGAGGACTGCAAGCTGACATACACACACCTTACAGATGGTCAGACTGGTAAATTTTGCGTTTCAGAGACTTCACACAGGAGCCGATCCCGACAACGAAGTGCTCCCCGACAGGTACTGCGCTAGCGGTTTCTGGCAATACCGCAGCCCGGCAGAGGCACCCGGACGGCGACGCCGGCAGGCAGGTAGGTCACGGCTCGTCCCTGCGGAAATGCCCCTGGCCAGGGGCGACGGCTGGCGGCACAGCCCGCATACGCACGCCGCTGCTCAGCCAGGTACCGCCGAGGCGGGAGCCGGCGACGACCCGACGGACTAGTGCCGCAGCCCCGTCCCGCCAGAGAACCAGCCGAGATGTCGTCGAGGCGCGGCACTCCGCCTGCCTGTTCCCGCAGCGCCAGCAGCCGTTTAACGGTCGCGCTGCTCCCTCTGCCTCCGCGTCCGGCTCACGGTTCGGCTCGGCTCGGCGGAGGCGCTGCGGTCCCGCGCGGAGCTTCCGCTTCGGTCCCTCCGCCGCCGAAGCCAGGGGAAGGGGCGCACGCACCCGCCCCCCCGGCGCCGGGGAGCCGCCTCTCGCCCCGGGTTGCTCCCCAAACGCCGCACCTCACAGCCGGACGCGCACAGCACCGGCCTCCACGCCCCGAGCTGCCCCCTCGCACCTCACCTCACCTGGTCTGGCCTCACACACGGCCCGGCATGACGGCGGCTCCCCGCCGGCTCCCCCTCTGGAGCCGTGGGGCGCCTGGGCCTCCCGCCCGTGCGGTGAACTGTGCTTACCCTGAGGGCGGCGGGGCGGCCGCCTGCTGAGCGCGGCCGTCCATGCCGGCAGCTGGGTGAGCGCAGGTCGGCTCTACAGGGGCAGGGCGGGCACAGCCGCTGGGATCCGCCCGCACAGTGCCTCGGCTCCCCGCCTCACCTGCTCGGGGCGGGCTGAGGAAGGCGGCCCCGCTTTGCCGCCCCCCAGCGCCGCCTTGTCCCCGAGCTCAGGCATTCCCCGCTGTTTACAGCGCGTCTATGGGGCGCCTTCCCAGGGCGGCGGCCGCGGCCACGCACACGGCTCCGCTAAGCTGCCTGCGCCGGGGCGGCCGTTCGCCGAACCACACCTTGGACGGAGGGGAAAAAAAAAAAAAAACAACAAAAAACAAACCCAAAACAAAACAAAACAAACAAAAAAAACAAACACCAAACCACAACTTCGCGGCGAGAAACTTGAAACGCGGAACCTTCCCCGCTCCGGCACCCGCGGAGAAACAGAGGCTCCCTGTTCCCTTCCCAGCTCCTCCCTCCCTCCTTCGCTGCCTGCCCGCCTCCACGCACCCGGTTCCCCCTCCAGCGGCGGCCCGACGCCCGGCCGCTACGGGGACTGTCGCTCGGCCCCGGCCGCGGGCTGCCAGCGGCCAGCGGGGGCAGGGCCGCTCCTCTCGGCTGGAATTTTCCTCTCCCTGAGCAAAGCGTCCCGGCGGCCGCCTCGGGCTCAGCCCTTCCCCATTCCAGCCACCAGGGCGCGGAGCGAAATCCCCACAGGTGGGGAGAGCCAGGCGGGGGGCCCGGGGCCGGGCCGCCCGGGGGCAAGGGCTGCGGTCAGACCCCGCGGTGGGATCCAGCGCCCTCAGGCAAACCCTTCTGCTCTGTGATCAAAGCTAGGTCGCCCTGTGCCCGTCGTCCAGCGCGCCGGGGACTTGTCCCGGGTGTGAGCGTTGAAGTTTCCTTGCAGTCCTTCCCCGCACCCCGAGGCTCGCCCCCCACCCCTCATCCCCGGCCGCCGGCGGGCGGCCTCGGCCCCGGGGCGGGCAGCGGCTGAAGCGTAGCGTGACCTGCTCGTGTCACGGGTAACTGACTGCCGGTGTTAAGAGTGGTTTCAGCTAGATCTTCGGTTTGCTCTTTGAGCATGACGGCACTTCAGTCATTTTTGTGTGACAACCTGCTCCTTTGCAATATCCGGTGACCAGATCTGGCAGTACGGCCGTGTCAGCCCAGAGCACCTTTCCAGCTGTGCCGTGTGATCAGGGCATGGTATTGCGCAGTAAAATACAACTCTTTATGCAGGTAATATTTTGGCCAGTGCTTAACAGAAGTTGAAAAATAGCCAACAACAAAGCATTTATACCTTTTTTTCTTTCCACGGGGAAAAAGTGGAACATTGCATTCTACTAAAAATGTCCTTTTTCTGACTAGTTCTAAGATTACATATCTGAAAAAAAAATTATAATTGACTATGTTAATATTATTCATAATATGGATGTTGTCTAGTATAACACTGTATATAGTATAATACAGATATTGTACTTTAATAACATGTTGCTTTTCCCTGTATGCCCTTCTCATTTGTACTGTGCTTCTTCAATAAAGATTTTCTTCTGCTTTTATTTTCTGCTTCTTCAACAGAGATTAAATAACCCTGAAGGTGCCTGTTTTGACAGACCCTAGAGGTTGTTCACACCTTGAATAACCACATGCCATTATCAGGCACACCCCACTAATCTGTGTACGTTTCTTAAACCAAAAAAAAAAAATCACTGATGAGTCAGATGGATTTTCCATGGTCCAGTTTTCAAAGAGACGATGTTCAACAAATTGATCAATAAGAAGACTCTGAAGAACAATCCCACTGAAGACCTTAATGTAAGTCTCTGACCCTTTTTCTCTTTTGACAGTGCACTTACTTTTCTCACGCTCCTCAAATTGTTTGGCCGCTTCTTAGGTTAGGATGAAGGTTGACAAATAATTCCTTTGTATGTTGACTGTTTCTACAGCAAGGGCAAGGTAACTTTCTGCATTCAGAGCATAGCACAAAAGCACTTCATGTTTCCTACCAGCTACTTCTTGGGCAAAACCATTAAGAGACTGCATCTTCTAAATAGTAATGAAACTCACATGTTTTAAAGGTGTGAGATGATTCAACATTATAGTGCTCTTTTAACTGAACTGAAGACCATCATAGCTGATTGTAAATTAGTTAGAATAATTACGTTGGTTGGTGTGATGCTGTCATCCCTTCTAATCAACTTTGCTGGACCACCATCAGATAAGGGACCGTTGTACCATTCTCTTTAAAATCTAATTTGAAAACCACTGTATGCTATAGTCTAATTCTTTTGGCAAGTACTAATGCCATGAAGATTGCAATCTATTGAATAGCTCACACAGGCTAATAATAGAATCTCAGCAATGCCAGGGAGAAAAAGGACATCAGGGAAATAACCTAAAAAAATGTGTTAGTGGCGGCAACTTCCAATAGAGACTGGGGAATTATCTAAAAAAGCAGTTCACTGAATAATGCCAATCTCATTTAAGAGGGGAGAGGTTATGTTTATCTTCTTACACTACCCCTTCTCTTATTCAAATCTCAGTTGTTAACTAAACACATCTGAAATGCTGATCACTAGAAATACTGTAGGCTCTAAACTTGAGTGCCTGCAGACCATATTCTACAGTGACAGTTTTATGATGACTAGACTTAAAATAGTGGTGTTTATGAGATGCTGGAGATACCATTTGTCCTAGGGATCTCAGTTTTTAAAAACATATTCTAGACTCTTGTAGCACTTTGGTTTTTAACAATAGAAAATCAGTTCTGTGTTCGCGTTTCATAAGATGTTGACAGAGTCAAACTCTCTTTTTTATTTTTGTATTTTTAAAAAGTTCACAACTTCGTCCTGAACTCAAAATGTTGCTCATATAAAGCAAATGTAACTCATACACAATAAACAGAAGGCTGCAAGAGGGAATACCAAGTAAATGGGCTATTAATACACTATTCATGTCTCTTCAGTTGAATAGTCAAAAGAAAGAACATTTGAAGAAAAGTTCCCTAGCTTTTTCAAGCTGTTCTGTGAAGATTTCATTGTAGCAGTTAACAAAGTGGCAGGTTATTAATTGCACAGTTGCAATAATGTCATCCTTTGTCTATGTTTCAAGGCAAAACAATCATTGAGCTTGAAGCGTTTATCCGTGTGACAAGTCGCCACCCGCTGCACTCAGTGAATGTACTTGGTGCCATTCAGTATAAATGTTTGCAGATTAATACCCAGTTCTGATTACTGTTAGCATAACCTTCAAGTTATGCTTGTAGTGAGAACTGTTAATTCCAACTGCTATTTGAAGGAGAACCTCTGTCTTAGGTAAAGACATGGAGTTCCAGGCAGCTTACTAAGTATGGGTTTTTCAGACAAGTTAAATTACTAAAACCAAAGTCCTCCCTGTTCTGAAAAAGCAGTAATATCCCATGGCATTTTTCATAACAGTCAGGAGGTGTCCTAGATGGCTTTGGGAAAATGTCCATGCCTCCACCCACACGGTAGGATAGTGCTGGTGGTTGCTCTCCTCTATTCAAGAGGGTGCCAGCAATGCGGAATACAAATATTTTGGGATGAAAGATGCTGTAGAAATGTAATAGACCATATGATTTTCAAACAGGTATGCCCATTATTGCTTGTGGTGAAAGCTATTAGAAGTGTTAATAGACCACAGGAGTCTTACGGTATTTTTCACTATTGTAAAGGTCTGTTTACAAGGTCTTTCTTTTTAAATTTGTTCATATATAACAGCACATTAGTGGCATTTTGTGATTTAAGGATGTAACCTGAATGTTCTCTTAATGTAGTTTTATACATAGAAAATCATACTGTATCACACAGTAGTTGTTCTGAATAATATTGTGCAATGTAGGTGTGAAATAGAATACAGAATTGAAGGGTGTTTTCCTTGTTAAATTAATTTTATGATGGATAATTAAAACATATTAGAAAGCTGAGCTGTTTTATTCTGCCAGTATAGCAGATGTGATAAAAATCAGTTTTTTACCCTTATAGTGTAAACATAAAACAAGGAATTATTATATGACTCTTGTTTTTGCTTAAATGAAAACTAAATCTGTATGTAATTTTTTCTACAGAGCAGGCAATCAGCTTACATCGCATCCTGTTAAACAGTTGCCTTTTCTGCATTTGCATTCCAGCATGTGGGTGAGGTTTTGGGAAGCATGCACACACATGCATATAGCCACTGAAAGCATTGCTGTAGGCACAGGGACAGGTTTTTATGCTTATCTAAACTGTGCGCTTAATTGAAGAACACTATACACACCTCATCTATAAATACACAAGGGGAATAGTAAGCATTTTGTTAGCACCTTTTTCCTAAGGAGCTCGGGGAGCATTTCTAAATAGTAAAATGATACCACCGTAAAGAAGTTAAAATGATTATTTCTATTTCTCATGTTAAATAACCTCGGTGCCTGGAGATTACGCAATTTGCTAAAATCACAGCTAGTTAACATCACAACTGGGATACCACTACTTATACCACAACTAGTTGTATTCTCTACTCTCATGAGCAGATGATCTTAAAGAAAATTGGATTACAACAATAAAAGGCATCTGCCTGGGTTGATCCTATAGTTTTAAGTACATGGAAAATTATAAAACTGGTTTTAAATGAGTAGGCTCAAAATTTGCATCAGAGATTTACCAAGTAGGGCACTGATGGATTTGATAAACATCTGAGCATAAAGACATCCTATGCAATTCGGTTTATGGTAGGGATACTGATTTTTTTAAATTAGGATAGGATAGGATAGGATAGGATAGAAAGAATAGAAAAGAATAGAATAGAATAGAATAGAATAGAATAGAATAGAATAGAATAGAATAGTTCATTTGGGAGGAACCTACAACGATCATCTAGTCCAACTGCCTGACCACTTGGACTAGTTGGTTGTTGAAGTGCAATGGAGTATATAAAAGAATGATTTATCTCCTCTTATACAAGGAAAAAGTAGAAAATAGTTCAAGTTAGGACTGTCCTATCTATGTGACTCAAAGTAATATTAAAATTACCCTACAGCTAGGTTTGTACTTGGTGTACTGCTTTGCAAGAGAGTCCAATTACAGTAACTAAAGTGTCACAGACTCCTCTAACCTAAATAGGATTACACAGGTAGTACCGTTTAGTCTTTGTGTTTAATGTTATATTTTAATAATTTATATGTAGGTCATATCTATGCTGGCCATCTGCACAAAGACAGGTTTCACCCTGAGAAGGAGATGGATCACATTATTCTAAATTGTAAGCAATGCAGTTGTCTGTTTAACACTTTGGCCTGATAGATGAACTACAGATAAGATTCCAAAAAGGTACCCCATATACTGTCAGATATAGGACTAAGTAGTTTTTGCTTTTTGTAGAGGCTTTTCCCAATAGTTGCTACTACATACAATAGTGAATGCAGGGTCAGATCCAAAAATACTTTCTTCTTTCATTAATACTGTCCCAAATATATTTTGCTCCTAACATGTACGTTACAGGCATTTACTTTCTTAGAGATACATTGTCCTTTTGGGTCATATTTAAGATTAGCATGATACTATGATGCATTCCCATTGCTGCCATTATGTTTTTACTCTGCTAGTGTTTTATTTTTGCCTTTGTATCATCAAGGTAAGTGTTTTACCATATTACATGTCATGATTTGTAAGTTATTTTGCTTGTTGAACAGTATTTTTGGAAATGCATTAAATAACAATTAGTGAGGTATGCACGTGGAATAACTTTGCACTCGAGTAATATGAGAAAGCTTCACATGATGCACAGTAGTGAGTGATTTAAGATATAGAATCACATATGCCCTAAAGTATCCTGTTGCAATGTTAATTATTTTTTAAAACAGCTTTGTCTAATGCTTTCAAATGATGTTAACCGCAATAGTTGCAATGAAGGATAGATAAGAGTGAATTTAAATGTTAATCTTACCTTGGGTTTAGAAGAAACTACAAGTTCACTAAATTGCTATCATGCACTAAATTTACATATTATGAATGTTCATATATAACTAGGAAAGTATGCTGTGCAAAAATCCTCAACGCTGAAGTCTGTAAAGTCTAAACACTAAAAAATACTTCTGAAGAAAAACACCTTTGGAAAAAAATACATTCATAATATTTGTTCAAGTGATTAGTAATGCATTAGCTTGTCTTATTGTATCATAAAATAACACTACAAGAAACATAATCTCCTTTTTCTATTAAAAAAATACACTTAGATCCAAAGGAGATTTGGGAATTTCCTCAACAGAGATACAGAAAATGTAGCAATAGCTAAGCTATCAGTAGAGGAGTTATCTTATGTCCTGAAAGGTATATTGCTATGGTTGCACCGTATCACGAAAGCAAGATACATTACCCCAGGAGAAGCTTTATGCTGCACAAATTTGTATCTCTTGGTACTTTAGCTAGCTCGCTCAGAACTAGCCTGGGTAACTTTACAGGGCTTAGGCTTTTGGGACATCCTCTGAGGCCCTACATGCATTTAGGTGGAATCCAGTGCCATATGTTAAGATGCTTTTGAAGCATGGAGAGGGAGTTAAATACTTAACTTGGATGTTATAAAATGCGTGCACTGATTAGACAACTGAATAAATGGGGAGGAGAGAGGGAGGAGGCGCTCCTCCTCCAGAACGCTAGCAAGAGAACAGGTGCTGTCAGGTATGCTTTAGGGACCTACTGCAGGAATG
>VYZW01001964.1:2521-60520 GCA_013401315.1 Balaeniceps rex | reverse complement strand
GAAAAGTAACTCTAACCCAGCTGAAACCAGGACAATGTGATATGGCAACATCTGCTTTTCAAAATTGCTTTTATTTGGGAGGAAATTTCTAGTCAATAATTTCTAAAAATGATCATTTGGGGGGGCAGTAGACCAAGCTTGTCAAGTGAGTACAACGTATCAGAACTTTTTCATTCTTTTTAAATAATTTAGGCTATTTGATAAGACCTTGGAAATTGCAAATGAACAAAGACCTCTCCTGGTGGGAGCTTGTGACACTACCTGTAAGAGACAAAATTGTGAAACCATTTAATCAGGGCTTTCATAAGCCAAAAGCTTGTTTTGTGGTTCAATACTTACAGCTTCCTTACCTGTCTGACCATTGATGCATCTGCTAGTCTTGTACAGAGAGGCAAGAAGTTTTGAATGCCCTTTAAAAAACATGTGGACTCTTTTCATTGTGACTTTTTTTTCAAAATCTGAACTGTTTTCATGACATATTTGTGTGTACACCCAAAAACCTACAGTGAAATTGGGTCAGTAATTATGCACCAGGTATCACTAAAAGGAAGAGAACTGCAGTAGGAGGTTGGTTCAAATGATTGGCCTAGCTCAAAATGAGAAATAACCCTGAAAAATCCTAGACAGTGTCCTAATAATAGCCAGAGTTTCTTTCACCCCACAGTATTAAACAAGTCAGCCACTTTCCCTAGCTTGCACTGTAGCACTGGGTCTTCAGAAATGTGTTGCAGTGTAGGAGGGTGGGAGTCTTGCAGGCAAACAGAAGGAATTGTTCTAGTTGTGTAAGATGGACACAAATCTGAAAATTAGCATTTTAGGTTATGAAATCTGTGATCTAGAGGTAGCCCAGCGTCCTGATCATGATGTGTTGGAAATGCAGACAAATACAGCCTTTAAAATTGTTACTGACACAGGTAAGAAATAGTGAGCCACTGTACAGATGCTGAAGCATGAAGAAAATTGGAGAATGTGGTGCTAAGACAGGTCAGGAAGCTGCTTGGAGTGATTTGAGAGGCGAAGTTGCTTTCTGTAGGGACAACACTGGTGTCACAGAGTAGAGGCACTTTCCCATCCAGATTACTATGAACTTTGGCCACAGCATTTTCTTTTTCTTGCTGCTGATTCCCATGTGAGTCACCAGCTAATCTGTCCAAAGAGAGCCATAAAATGTGGGCTAGGTGGGTTCTGCTGCTTCTTCAGACGAGATTCCACAGATCCTTTTGGAGCGCGTGATGCTGCAGCAGGAATCTAGACCAATGTTTCTAGCAGAGTTGGTTTCTCTGCCAGATACTGCTGACATCTGACTCTGAAGAGATAGCGCTTAAGGCTAGTGCAACAGCCTTCCAATGTCACCTTCTCAGTGTGTTGCAAATGTTCATCCCCAAGCAGAAAAAGTCCTGAGTAACAGAGACAGACCTAGATGCAGGTGCAAAAAGCAGCATGGCCGCTTTTGTCTACCGAGTGATTGAAATCTCAAAATATGTCCCGGCCCTTCCCAAGCATACTGCTGTCTGTACAGAGCTATGCAAGGCAAAGGGTCACTGGTGACTGAGATTTCTCTAGCAGAAAGACATGAAGGCAGCAGCCTTGACCGCTTTAAAGCAAATACTGCTGTCTGGTATAGTAATGAAACAGAGTTGGGTTGTTTTGTTCATTTTATGGGCAAGTCTTGTACCCCCTCAACCAGGCTTCACCTTCATTCGTATTGGCATGGTGTGTCGGGTGGAGCTGTTGTAGTTGACTTGGCCAGTGATCCATAGGATGTGCCCTGGTTACTCCAACAAATTCATTTATACTGTAGATTGCCACGTGCTCTGATGACAACACCGTGAGGATTTGGCGCTTACGACGTCATCCTGAGGAGGAGAAATCAGCATTCAGCAGAATCAACTTGGTGGGCTGGGTCACTCAGAAGAAACCAGAAGAACAACGTGGAGCAGGTTAGGCCCCTGAGCTGAGATATCATGCTGTGCAACATGGCTTCTGAATTTTGGCTGTTCTCTGGACCAACAAAAGCCTTTGGCTCATCTTATTAGTCTTATATCTTTTTCATATTAGGCAATAATTCGTACAGCCAGACAGACACTTCTACCTGTAAATATTTCTGCCACCAACAAGACAAGCTGACTGCAAAAGCTTACAACTATGCTGAAGTCTGTATGACCAGACTGCAAAGCAAACATTCATTAATACAGCTTGTCGGGCAGCCAGATCTTCAGTGGGTATCAGCAGGGTTCAATAATTGAACATCCAAAGGAGATGTCACGTGTGCATGCACTGTAGCAACAAGTCACACTTTTTTTTATATCAAATAATAACTGAGAACAGTAAGATCATACGCTTTTTCCAGTTTGCTAACTTACCCAGTAAAGGGCTGACGGCACCTATACAACCTTGGAACTCTGAACTGTCTCCTCCTGCCCAGTAGTTGAATTCTGCACAGATTACTTTGCTGCTGCTACCAATATTACGTCTCTTTCTTCAGCTTCATACAGTGGTACTGACTGTCTATACAGACAAATGCCACACAGTGAAAATACTTCAAAAGTGCATGTAGACAATCATGATGTGATCATAATGTTCCAGAATTAATCAGTAGCATTTATCTATTCACATGTTAAGGCTAGTTAACAAATGCAATACCTTTCTACAAAGCCTAGGCAACCAGACAAGCTACATGCAGCATGCTGTCACAGCTAGCAAGCAGATCTGGGCTCTATGGAGAAGCTGCTCACAGGACAGTACCCTAGACCAGAAGGCAGGAGCCCTGGATCATAGCACTACTTTGACTTGTCTGAAAATTGCCTTTTGTTACGGTAGAGTAGGTGAAAGGAGAATACACCCCCCCCAAAGTGAAATAAGATGAGCTTCTCTGTAGAGTAGCTCTGAAACTAATAATACAATAGCTTCCCAGCAACTGGTAGTGTGACTTCCTGTGTTTCACCTATCTTTTCTAGCCACCCTCCAAATGAATTTCACTTTGGCTAACACAAATAAAGGCTGAAGGTCTCCAAATCCCACTAATGGGATAACATTACCTCTAACCTTTTGCCAGTGAGTAACAGTCTTGCAGGAAGTTTGCAGGACAATAGCAGGGAGACTGCCAACTCTGCTCTGTAGCTGGTAAATGGCACACACTCTGCTTCAGAGAGGGCTCAAAAATCACTTTGTACTAGTTTCAGCAAAAGAGAAGTAAGCATAGGTCTAGTCCAGGAGCCTGAAACCTAAAGTAGCTTGTACGCTAAAACTTTACAAGTCAGCTTTGGCAATTATAAAAGAAAAATAACTTATTTCTGCTTGCTCTTGCTGCATTAAAGTAACACAGGAGGGAAGAGGAAGTACACAGACACTGCAAACAGAACAGCAGGCTTCCTGCTCACGTTGGCTCTTGAACACAAAGCACGTGCTGTTAGAATATAGGAGTTTTCTGCAGAGACTGATTCAGAGCTGGCAAGCTAAGTACTATTTCAGACCTGCTGGAATGAGATCTAGGTAGTTCCTCACCCGTTTATGTGGAACAAATTGTGAGATTGAGGTTGTGTATTGACTGTTGACCTATATCGTCAAGTGTAGCAAGCACAGTTTCCTTTTCTTTGGAAATTATTTTTGTGGTTTCCCTAAGTTGCACTACTTTCTCTATGTTTTTGTGTAACCAAATTTCTGGACCAGGCCTGTGCATGGACAATTTGTGACTCTTAAAGCTGGAGATTGATAATATCACTCTAGAAGATTTGAGGCAGAGAAGGTAGGAAACATCTGAAATAACCTGCTTTGGCGTTATGCAGGTTGACTGCAGGTATTTACAGTATTGTACTACATGCAATGGCAGCATAAATGGAAACAGCTTGGAACTGGCTTAGTAGAAGCCTGAATAATGCATGCAGTCTTACAAAAAAGCCTGATCTTCAAATTCTTTATTTCAAGTTAGGGGATGTTTCTCAAGTTTGGTTTTGCTTCTTGCCGTGACACCCATCCAACTCTCAGGAAAGCTTTTTTCCCCTTATCCAGTGTCTCCACTGTATAACTTTCAGACTGGTTTGGGATTGAGAGTGCTCATACCCAGCTAGTCATGCAGTATTTCTGCTGTATGAATTTGTAGATGGTCATTAGGGATCAAGAGTTGCTGAGCTCGCTACTTCTCCTCTACCTGTGGGAGCTTAGATTTTTAAGTGCAACTAATTCCCCAGCTGAGATATTACTGCCTTGTAAGTGCTCGTTTAAGTAAAGATTAGGAGAACCAATCTTGGCAGTTACTTTCTCTTAGTCCAGATTGAAGCAAGTTGTTATGAAGTAGCATTTTTTATCAGGAAAGGAGCCTTTAACTCTGTTTTGTGTGTTAGAGTGATTTGTAGTGGGATTTGTTAATACAGGATCCTATTTAATCTTGCTTTGATGCACCAGTACTTGTATTTTGGATACTAGATAATACAGTAAAAGGAAGGATCAAGAGAGGCTTAGTATGGTATATAATCAAAGAGTCATGTAGGTTCTCACTCAGCATGTGACACAGCCCAGCATCCTAAAGAAAACAGCACATTATTCACACTAGACTTCTACATTAACTCTGTCCTAATGAAGTACTTTATAGTACAGTGCTAATGCTGAGAATTAGCTGAGTTCAGATTAAACCCCTGGTATACAGAAAATGTTTAGAGCTCTTGTGCTCAGCAGTGGAAATGCGTAGAGTAACTAAGGTGCTATCCTATTTAATTGCATCACTGCAAGTTAGATTAATGAGAAAGCAGGCATTTAACAAACTCGCTAATGTGTTCTCTGTTGGAGGGTGCCAGAAATTTAAAAAAAAAAAATAAAAGAAACCCTCTAATATTGCTGCAGACCAAGATCTTTGCTATATATGATTCCCACTGTTACTAGTGAGGTCCTTATGCTCCTATCTATGACTACTGTTTTAAGAAGCTGGGTATTCAGAACCTCTTTTTTAAAAGCAGGGGGGTTTAGTGAGCTCAAAAGCCACTGTGAAATACCAGTTTGGGAACAATTTGTTTTAAAGAAATAGCTTACCACAGTGACAGATTTTATTTTCTCTGGACTTTAAGTCCTTGTTCAGGAGATGAAGAATTTCTCACGTTTCCCTGGGTGTGGTAAATAACTACCGTCTTCATACTAATATAGCATCACAGAAAATCCTCCAGCAAAAAGACAAGAGAATGAACATATGTCCTTTCCTGTTCTCACTCTTTTTATTTTCATCTTTAAAATATGCAACTATTAACACCTGACTAAGAGCCTTATTCATATGGTAGGGCATTATAGTGTAAGGCTTCCTTGGTATTGTAATTAGCAGTGGGACCTGCTTACGGTACTTTTGTCCCTCAACTCACTTATGCGACTGTTAAAGATGGTAGTGCAGGTGGGGACCAGCCTTGCTCTCAGGCAGCATCTCAGTACAGAGCTGTCTGGACTGAGCTACTGCAAGGCTTCCAGCAAGGCTAGATAAACTCGGAAGATTCAAGATCTGTTTTGTTTGTCGGTCAGTCCCTTGGGTGTAGCTCACATAAGAGTGCTCGTTACAGAAGGGATAGACATCAGACATTACACAAACGTACTGTCTTATACTTATCAATATGATATAGGATTTTACATAGGACTTGTCCCAGTTTAACTGAAATTAGAGGGATTTATGCAACCTCTTAATTCAAAAGGGTATGTCTGAGAAGCAGGGTCGGCACTGAATTCATCTCCTAGTTGGAAGGGGTGTTTGTAAAAGGGCTGTCTTTAATCTGCTGTTCTGTGTTCCTCATCAGACTACTTATTTCTCCCCTATCAGGACCACCAGCCAGCCCACAGAGTACTCCAGCCAAGGCCTTCACGGCAGGCAGCCCGTGCATTTCCTCGCCACGGCCGGCTGCCTGTGCTCCCATTTATTCTGGAGACCTTCCCCTGTCTACAAACACTCTGACAGGTGCTCTGAAAACCCAGACGGGCACAGCCTGCACCCCAGCCAAGCTCAGTGGAGCCAGCCCATGCGCTTCTCCCAAACTGATCCCTTCCTCCAAAATGTCCATTAAACATTGGGTTACAAGGACTCCGTGCTCTTCTCCTCCAGAAGCGGGGAAAAAGGCTCCTTCTCCTAGAAAAGCCCTGGCAGAAGTCACCCAAGGTCTCCTGGAAGCCGCTTGCCCTCCTAAAGCCCCACACTTGCAGTTTGAAAAACGTGCCAAGAGAAGGCTTGACTGCAGCAAGGAGGACGATGTGGGGCAGAAGTGTCTGCAGGCCTGTAGCTGTGTGACTGAACTGGACCATGCAGCTAAGAAATCCAAGCTGAATTTATGTCACTTGGCTGCAGACCAAAAAGCTTGTGATGAAGGCTCTCTCAGCCTGTCTGACTTGGATAACGACCGCAAAGGCTCCAGCCACAGCCCAAAAGAGCCTTCCTTTCCTGTAAGCCGTATTAATCCATCGGGTGTTCAGACTCTCCCCCATCTTTTCAGATCTCCATGCGGGAAAGACACTGAAGTAGTAGATAAAGAGAATAGTTCACCTGAAAGAAAAAATTGGTTGTCTGCTCTGGGAGAGAAGCTCCGGACTGGCAGAGTCGACAGCCAGAGCACGTCAAACAGCCCCCCATCATCTTGCAGTCCCGGTGCCAAACGACAAGAGGCTGTGGCAGTGGCCACTTTGCTGAAAACTGTAAGTAGGATGGTCAGTGACAGTGGTCATGAAAGAAGTTATCCCTAGCTGCCATTCTCCCCTTGTTTGTTCTCTCCTACTCAGGCATTCAAAGAATTATCTGATCCCTTTGATTATGGACAAAAGGGATAATTTCTGGCCTAATAAGCCAGGTACATTAATGCTGTTATCTACTAATCCCCTCCATGCAGGAAGATAATTTTTAGGATGCTGGTGTCGCTCACTTTGAAGGGACTTAGGGCACACAGGAGCTCAGAGATCCTCCCAGTCCCCAGTTGGGTGTTCAAAGGATGTAGCCGTCATCTGAAATACAGCTCTACTCTGAGAAGCACAATAATGACAGCACCTTTCCTGGCATATCTACTGTTTATGTGTTCACCGTCACAACTGCCTGTTTATGTTACTGGAAAGCCACTTTAGCATTGGAAGAAAGAGCTAAATTTTATTCTAGCCCAGGTAGCAAAAGAATTTGTTATCCATGTTAAAACCATGGGGCTAAATAATGCCTTCAGTTCCTTCAACTGAAAACTAGCAGAAAACAAAGGAATTGCAAAAGAGTCAGAGGACAGGACTTGACCTACATAATCCTACTTTTGATGTACAAGAAGCCTGGCACAGAGGTCATTCTAGGATCTGAACGTTAAGCTTATAAAGCAGCTAAAAGAGTTGGCATGAGGGCATGAGGGTTTAACATGCAAATTGAGAAACAATAATTACATTTTTTTAAAATAAACCAAACTCGACTCATGTCTGAAACTGGACTCTGAGTCCTACGGTGTCTTTGACTGAGTCTTATTTCAGTAAACGTTAGGTAAATTTTCACTCATCAAATTTTAGTTGTACTCTCAATTGAATATCTGATGCTAGAAGTTGTTGCCATCATTAAGGCTTATTTTGGTAAAGTATCTCATGTCTTACCTGATTTCACCTCTTCCAGCACTTCTATCAGATGTGAAGTGGGCAAGCCACCACTCCTCAAGTTACACATAACAGCTGAACTCTTCATATTGTGGTTGCACCAAGAAATCTTGGTCATAGTAAACCTACAACTACTTGTGCTTTATGCTGTGCATGTTTAAACACAAGACAGAAATATTTGCCCTGGAGAAAGACTACTATAGAACAATTATCTTTTTAGCCCAGTATGCTCTAGTTCAGATTTTGGGATGCTGCTGTGTTGTACTGAAAGCCTGAGGAGGTGCCTGGAATACCAGCAGCATTCATTGATCTGCTACATCTTGGAAATCTGCAGTCCTCTTACCTGCTGTAGCGAAGCTGAAACTGCAGCCAGAGTGCTTTTCCTATGGCAGTAAGACAACCCTAGGTTTTAGCCAGTGTTTCCTGTAGGTAGTAAGCCTCTTATCTGTGAGACAAACAGATTATAGTAAAGAGCCTTTCATTTACTATCTCATTTGGCAAGCTACCAAACTGGGGCAATGATGGAGGGCGACTTTAAGACTCCTGCAGCATATGAACTGTTAACCTAGAAACGTTTCTTGTTGATTTTGTTTGAGTTTTTTTTTTCCCCTAGGCTGCAACCACTTCAGTTTCCATGAGGAAGATCTGCACATACTTCCACAGAAAGCCACAGAAAGACTGAAGCGGCATGTGGCAGTTGCACCTGATGGATGTTGACACTGTGGTATCAAGACGAGATTTAGCAACGCCGACAATGATGTGCCAGGATTACACAGCTTGTTGTGAGGCATTCATAAACTTGGGGGTTTATTCTCCTGTTTTTAAAGCTGTTAACACTTGAAGTCAGCTGAGTGTGGAAAATTTACACAATACTTATAGATACTCATGATCTCTTACTGACTTCAGATGATGGATTTTTTTTATAAAGAAAAACAGAGGTTTTTTTACATGCCAACTGTTATAGGCCAAAGAGAGCAACAGCTCTGCTGTGTGTTGTTGACAGGCACATATAGCTTGTCAGTTTATGTTACTAATCTGCCATTGAAACTTCCTCTACTTAAGAATAATGTGTAAATCATTACACCCTCCTGAAAAGCAAGTGTTGGGATGTGTGTGGAGAAACTTACTGGAGGTAGATCTGAGCTACTTTGTGCTGAATGGCGTTTCTGCACTTATTCCTCTAGTACCACAATGACTACCCGCTTCCAGCAGGGAAGTTATGAATGTGTTAAGTAAATATAAAAGACTTTTAAACATCCTGTGTCCATCCGATGGTGATTATAGTCTAAGAGGAGACAAAGTATAATCAAGTACGTAATGCCTATACTCCTCTTGCCATCCTCTTGCTTCTCCCAGTCTGAAAACTTCGGTATTTACCGACTTAGCTGGCTCTTGAACCATCAGCACTACAGCTGTTGAGGCCAACAGCTTGTCACTTCTCTGAAATAAAATACTGGCGAGGTGCATTAGAAAAATTAGTTTCATCTATCCCAGATAGGCATCCCATAACAGCCGGTTGCTCGGTCACCTCTTGCAGATTCAGCCTGTAGCAAAGGCATTAATAACTGCTTATAACATAACTTCATAACACTTTTATAATACAGTATCTATAAAATAGTAGCTTGTAAATTGGGGGAGGGGCACTTGACATTTTAGAAAGCACTTGACAGAGTTTACATATTAATATTAAATGCTTTGCCATTGTAAGTCATCACTGATGCTGAAAGAACAAGGTCACTGAAATGAGATCGCTGTCCTGCTGGCTAATGATACTAACTCCTCAGTCATGCTTTCCCCAGGGGGAGCTAGTAGAAGATCTGTATCTTAGGTTGGAGCATTTACTCTGTCATCTGGTATAATAGTTCCTATGAACTTTAAAAAAAAAAAAACAAACCAAAACCAGACCTCTGAACCCCTATTAAGTTTTTCTACTGCAAAAGAATTGAGGTATTTGAAGGGGATGTGATCCAACTAACTCTTGTTTTCCATCTGAAATTTTCACACCTACTTTACAGTAGCATTGAATAGTACGGTAGCTGAAAGGGATTAGAGGAAAACATGCTGGTTTGTATTTTATGCTGTAGATTGTATTTTGCAAGGAAATAAATGACTTGAGAGAAAATGGCTTTTGTGAAAGGTCTCTTACAGCTACAAAGCAAAAGTAAATGTGTAGCGTCCTTTTTTAAAAAAAGAAAAGTAGTCATCATCAAGTTGCATCTTTTAGCAGGAGCACTCAGGTACGTATAGGGGCCAGAACAACTTTCTCCTGTTTACTGAATTACAGACCATTATCTCATGAGCTTTGAGGAGATGCCAATAGGAAAGTGGGAAAGGTAAGGTAGTGCTTCAGGCATTTTTTTATAGTTCTTGTTTAAAAAAAGTGGATTTTTAAAAAGTGATTATTTGAATAGATCTAGTATTTTGGGCAAAACAGGAATATAAAAAATCTGTTAGTTTAATTTTAACCTACTTCTGGATATTGAGGTAGATGGAAGTAGTAGAAACAACCTAAAATAAGTAGGTTTGGGATTGAATTCTGTCTTAATTTTAACTGTTAGAGCAGCTGTGTAGGGTACAACCTGCCTTGGCTACAGCCAGTTTTTCATGAAGGATTCTTCCATGCAGTTTGTAAATAACAGGTTGCAGAATAAGGAGATGTGGACCCTCCTGAAGCACATGAGAGTCATCAGACATTTCAATAGGATTTCATGTTCCTCCACTTCTTTCACAATATTTTCCTCCTCCAGAAATGTTCTGCAGCCAAACCGTTATCTTCTATATCTTGTAAATGGCTACCTAGAGATGATTTACACTAATGGGTTACCACTTGGATGAAAAGTATTGTGTGAGGATATGAGATTTTCTCCTTTCAAGTAGTGCTTGTTTAGCGGAACAACTTGTTTTATGGACCACCAGGCATAATTTGTTTCATCTTAAGTTGATGTCAACCTGGTTCAGAGCCTAGGAGAAATAACTGAAACTTACATTCTTCTACGTCCAACTACCCTGACCTTATCATGATAAAATCATGATTGCAAAAGCATAGAAGAAGAGTTCCTGATACAAATCATATGTCAAGTCGTTTAAGGTAACCAGTACTGTCTTTACCTGAGACACTTGCTGAACTAAGCATTCAAAGAACTGAGCTCTTGTTTTGAGCCAGCTATACCTTTTCTTCTAAAGGATTTACAGAAACTCTCTATTCCATGTTATATAATCAAATTAAGCTTTTGAGATATTCCCAAATCCTATGTATATACGTAAATCCCACCTTATGTATCTTGCAGGTTTTTCCACGCAGACGATAGTGCTTCCTGTTGTCTTGTCTCTGTCCTCAGTGTTTATCCTCTAATTGCCAAGTGGGATTTGGGAATGACCATGACAGTTTATGATGGTACTATTTCCAATAGTTGTTACTACTGCTTTGTTGGAAGTTATGCCTCTCACTGCTCAGCTCTGAGCAGCCAACCAGTTTAGTTTAATAGCAGTTTGACTGACTTGAGCTAACCTGGCTTGGCAAAACTGAAGAGGCACTCCCAGGATCTGTACAGATGCATGGTCAGCAAGCCTTGGCAAGCTTCTGGTTTCTTCTGGTAACAACACTGACTTAAGAATCTCTTGGGGAAGCTAACTACAAAGAAAACCAAAAATTTAATTGCCTCAGTTCCCTGACTCAGCTAAGGAAGTGCTTCATTCCTTCACATTAAGGTGCCGCAGTAGTAGCTCCACTCGTATTAACACAAAGCAGTTCTATGGCTTTCCTTCACCTCAAGGACTCAGCTTTATGATTTACTTCTCCCCTCTTGTCTAAAGAAAAATGGCTGGATCGTTAGGTACAGTGTCTTCAACCGTCCACTTCTGTACCATGCCTGAACTTTTTATTTGGCTCATAAATTACCTAACTCCCTGATTGCCTCGTAAGTGTACTCTCACATTGTATTGTTGTGAGCATGGCAGAGGAGGAGATGGACACACGAATCCAAGCAGCAAAGACTAAGCTGACCGAGTACGGACAATCATTCTTCCATCGAGTTACCTGTAAGTGTGACAAAATATCAGTATACTCTTGTTTGGTTGGGGTTTTATCCTTCTAGTTTTAACATCATCATGATAAAATCTCTAGTTTATTGTTCTATTCCTGTTCTTGCAAAAGGTGTTAAGTATCCAAAAACCAGGCTAATAATAGTCCTTAGGACTGTAAAGCCAGTTACACTGTATGCTGCAGCAACAGCAAAGTAGGCTGTGTTGACAGGAGTTTAGCAGATATTGTCAGAGTGTATTACTGAATTATTCAGTGTCACCATTATTTCTGTTCTGCTAATTTTCATGGATTTACTGATGGAGGAAGTGACAGTGCGTATCCTGTGAGATCAAGAGATCCATTGGATTCGTGAAAACAACATGTGACTGACATAAATGCAGTAAGCCCTGATTTGGTTGAATAGACCGTGATTTGCTGCAAGCAAAATTGTAGTTGACAGCAAGGTGGTTATGTGAAAATTGGAAGTGCTGCGTCATAAGGAATCAGGTGTTTGTACACATGCAATTGTTTTAAGAAGCAGGACTGGAGAAATAAAGAGAAAACTGATGATTGCAGAAGTAAGCAGTGGAAAAAATAATCAACGTAAGAATAAAACTAAAAGAACAAAGTACATTGCATAAGAGATGCAACCATCAGGAGAAACTAAACTTCACAGACTTGTTACATACTTAGAAGAAAGAGTAGGGCTTGGGAGGCCTATGCTGCGCCTTTGTATCAGACTTCTAACTATATACTCTAGTGTTTTTCCTCTGTGCAACGTGACAGTTGTCCATGCTTGCCAATTCACCCCGATTAAGAGAGGGTGTGAGTCTGAAGGCTGTTCCTGATCCTTCTGTGCGTGGGCACACTTCTTCCACCTGGTCTGATTCAACCTAATCCACTCTTGGAAAGGAGTCAGTTTTGACAGAGTATTCAGATCAACCAGAATAAGGTTTTCTTGTTTCCAAATAAGCCTGGGTTTGCACAGGGTTGTTCAGAAATGGCTATTCTGAAGCAACAGCTCTGCAGTAACTCCACCATGTAAGCGGTCCTTCAAGAAAGTGATGCAAGACTGCTGGATGAGTGGTATTACATATTACAAACCCAGGATACTCTCAAGCACAAAGGCAGCAGGCAAACTTCTCTACATGAAAATCAGTTTCTTAATTGTCTTGTCTCGGCACCCCCAGCCATACCAGGTAGCAAACAGCAATGTTGAGAATGGCTCAAGCGGCGCGTAACACAACCTGTGGTTTGGCCGTTGACATGCTGCTGCCGGTCCAAGGCTGAAGGAGCTGCTGTTGCTGCTGCCTGGTGGCAGAGCCCTCGCCTTCCTGTCGAGTGAGAAAGACTTCCGCTCGCTTCCGGATTTGTACAAAATTGTGCTGCTCCACTTCCCCACCGCAGGCGGGCCCATGGTAACGGGTGGTACTTCCCACAGTCGCTGCATCTCCAGCCCCAGCAGGTCTCTTGGGCTGTGCCTGCATCCCTGTGCCTCTGCCAGTGTCAGCACAGCCCCGCATCGCCCGTGCTGTCTCCCACCATCTTCTGTCCCCGTTGCTGCCCCGCAGCCCCTTGGGGAGGGCCTGTGGGTCCCCCGCTGCACTCACACAGCTGAAAGTGCTCAGAAAAGCATGTTCTGGCTGCGCTTTTATCTGCTTGCTCTGCACCCAGCAGGGACACCACCTTGGGGCCACCCCCACCAAAGAACGTGCGTGCAGCCTCCTTTTTCATTTTCTCCCTGGGATGCGGAGAAGAGTGAGTTTTAAATATGATGCTGCGAGTTCAATGCTGCTAAGCAGAGCTTGTCTGATTGTAGATGCAGCTGGAGCTCCTGGCCTAGTCCCGGCACAAGTGAGTTAGGGACAAAAGGTCTTCGTTGCTCTTATGCAAAGAGACAATTTCTATGGCAGCTGAGGGCAGCATTAGTATTCATGCCTTGGCTGGTCTGGCAGCAAGGCGGCTAACTTGATATTAACTGTGGCACAATGACTGGTTTTTATGGGCCTTTTCGTATTATATATCACAGGTAGCCAACCAAGTGGCTCTTTATCCTAATTTCCTTGGGGTACCTGCCCTCCTACCTGCTCCAGTGACAGGGCTTGGTTTTTTCTTGAGTTGGTGGTGGTTTTGTTAAGAGCCACAGGTAGGTTCCCTGCCTGGCTCATTTGTTGTCATGTTGTAATGCTGTATTGGTTTATTTTTCAGCTGACCAAAGTTCCTTTTAAACTCAAGTCACCTGTGTTTACAAACACTTTATTGTGTAATATACTAAAGCTTTTTCCCAGTGTTTGAGCGGGACCGTAGATTTGCAGCTGAGACATTTCCACGTTATATGCATTAGAAAAAGTGTTACCCTAAATGAGTAATGGAAATTATTTCTGCTCCAGGAAGCAAAATGATGCTGAGTGAAAGAGACGAAGAAGATGGTTTATATGGAAACAAGTATAGTCCCCTTTGCCCGGGCCCACTGAAATGCTCCCTCCCCTTCCCCCTCGTCGTGTGTCTCACCACAGCACGAGGGTGTGCCAGAACATGTTCCCACAACCTTTCAACCCATTCAGCACAGCCTGCAACTTTCCTGGCTATTTTTGTATATTCCACTCAATGATTAAGTGCCGAGGACTGTGATAATACATCCTTTCACCAGCGACGCCCAGCAGAATGCAGTCTCAGCTGCTCACGGACTGCTTTTCCAGTTACTCTTCCTAAAAACTGGATTATCAACAGATTATCCTGATCATAAGGGCGTAAACTTGAAGATGTGTTGTTCCTGGCCAGGACTCCAGCTCTTAGTAATCAAGTATTATTCTTGTTGACAATATGATTTCTGCATCTAACCAAAGCCCTTTGCAGGCTGCCTTTGCCTGTTATAAACAAAGTGGCTCATCTGCTGCTGAAGTTTAGCCACCTCTCGGTCAAAACAGGGCAGCTATTTAATTATACAAAGCTAGAGCACACAGTGGTTTCCTGAACACCTACGGTTATATAGCGGTATCTTAGCTTTGCTTCAACTTCTTAGTCTAGTTACCAAATATGCTATAACACTGCTAATGATTTATACTTTGTAGAAAAGCCCCTTTCTGCTCTGACATCGGCCAGTTTTTCCATTGCTCAACAACACTTGGGTGCTGCAAACTCCACTACCGTAGCAAGATTAATTCAATCTCACATTGACCGGGTGTTAGAGTTACCATCAAATCACTGTGGCTCGCCAAACTTGTCAACACCAGACACAGTCTCCCATTTTGGGCTTAGGCACTGCGATACAGCACAAATAAACCATCACAACTGCTCCTGCAGTATCAACAGACAGCGACCAAGGCACAACACATCCATTGTGACTGATGGGCAGCCCACTGACAGCTCACAACCCAAATCGCCTCTGTTTCACATTGTATCCTGGTGAATTAAAAAAAAGTCCAGAAAACCCCAAAAATGATAGTGTTCCCATTGAACAGAGTAGGGGAACATGAGCCTGGCAATGAGGGCAGGACATGATGGGATCAGAAATCAGTGCTTTTGGTTCCAGCCTTCCCACTTGACCTCAGGAGTGCCTGAATCCTTGAGGAGCCTTCATCCCCTGAGCTTCCAGGCAGGCTCTGCAGTGACATTTGAAAGCAGGAGTTTGTCTTCCAAGGACCTTTGGCACCAGTGAACATTTCAACGTTAAGGCTTACATCACTAAATAGAGCAGGGGTAATTGTAGGGAGCCAAAATCGGGATCTGGCCCTGCCCAGACCTGCAGAGACAAGCAATTTTTCATGCCGAGGTGACCTGCTAGGAACAGGGTGAGGCAGAAAGGGAAAGCACACCCCTGATGGGTTAGCTCTGGGTCTGGGAGATGTATCTGCTGAGTCCCATGGGGCAGCCAGGGGAAATTCTCTTATCCAGGAGCAGAAAATATTTTGGGACCTACCAGCTGCAGCTGATGTGAGTTGGACAAAGGGCCAGACTCCTGCAGATATAAATCAGCAAGGCTCCACCAACACTGCAGCTCTGCTTGTTTATACTAACGGAAGGTGTTGCCCACTGTATTTCGGGTGTTAGATTCTAATTTATATTTACTCTCTATCCCACCACAAGGCAAATCACACTCATTGTCAGGCTCTCGGCTGAAGAGGGCATTGCATTATGCCTCTGGTTTCATTTTAAAAAGTAAAAGCAAAACTTGAACTTAGTCCTTCCAAATTACGGCATGAAAATGCATGCCAAAACTGTGCTGTAAAAACATTTGGGATGCTAAAAATAGACTGGCATTTGAATAGCTGTTGATAGGGGAAGCACTCCCAACCAAACGTGGCACGACCAAAGCTGTTTATTTTCCATATGCTTATTTCCAAACATGTTCAGCATGCAGAGCCATCGTTTCCTCGTAGGGTCTTTGTAAGCCCAGGTACCACGGATGGCAGTTCCTAGTGTAACTGTAGCTGGGTTTCCACTGCTGTCACCTGCCTTCCTGGCCAGACGTCCAGGCCGGGCATTGTCGTCATCAGACTGGAAGCTTTTTTCACCGAAGGAAACTATGAAGGTTGAGTTAATGAGAACAAAAATCTCAACTCAGAAAAGACTAGCATCTTTGAATTGAAGCCTCTGATACGCCTCTATATTATTTTAAAGGCAGAACTTACTGATTTATCAAATCGTAAGACAGATCAATGCATGAACACATTTGCTGCTCTCTCGGTGCCTTGTGTTGGTGCACTTGCACATTGCTCATTTTCCACCACTGAAGTTATGCTGTGGTAAATCAAACACTAATATGTAAGTCTCTGCAGCATCCTATCGTGGCAAAATAATGATACCTTAGAAGCATTTTTTCCCCAGCTCAACTGTTAAGTACCAGTGTATTTTTTATACCTCTACAATCAATATTCATCTTTAAATATGAGAGACCTACAGCACTTCTTATGAAAGCATTTCAAAAGGCCAGAGCATGGGGGAAGTAGAAGGCTCATGTAATGGAGGGGAACTGATGCCAAGAGGAGTGATGAAGACAGTGTTGTGTGAACACAATGGAAAGACAGAAAAGCAGGAGATAAATTATCTTATTTTATTGTCTGATTTAAGCCTAAAACCATTTGTACCACATCATTAGCAAGAAAGAGATCTGCTGCCAGTACAGTTTTAACGTCTTCTATGGTATTTTACATGACCGTATTTGTATGCGTGTTTCTAAATAAAATCTCCTTTGCAGCAGACTGCAACAGTCAGCTTCACACTTTTCCAAGGCAAAAAGCTTCACCTTTGTTCTTTCTTGCTAGTATGCCTCACTTAAATTGAGCCTGGCTTTTTGATAACTGCCCGAGGTGGTTTCTCTGTGTGCTAGGAGAATCATTTCAAAAGGTTTACTTGTTCTAAAGTGCACCAGAGGAATGCGGGGAAGTGCACTGGCAAGAGAAAAGGTAAACAGTGCAAACAAAAAGAGCAGTTTAATCTTGCTCAGCTGTATCTCAGCTGCAGTCCTACTTTCTCTGGGCAGCTTTGACACAATCACGACGCAAGCGGCCGGCTAGGAAGTGCAGTTTGCAGCAGCACCCTGAAACACCCACAGAAAAAGAAAAGGTTTGCTCACGGGAGCCATGGTATACAACAAAACTTTCTTCTACCATAGTTGCAATTTGTTGGGAGCCTCTTACATGTCTATCTATCGCATATAGCAGGAAGCTATGGTCTGCATTCAGACTTATCACAGATAATGATTTTTGCTTATCAAGCCTGTGGATGAATCATTAGATCCACCAGCTCAAGCACCGTGTACTGCTTCATGCCAGGCGCACCCCGAGGGGCCAAGGCAGCAGGGTGGCCATATACCTGCAGATGCCCGCAGGACAAGAGGCTTGAGTTGAACCCCTTTCTTGCCGGCAGCAAGTTCTCTGCAGGTTATTTGACATTTTTATGCTTGTTTCTCCTCCTTTGTAATGATGCTATTCCTCTCTATTTCATTTAATGCTGGTGGCATCTCCCATTTGCAAAATGCTTTAAAAATCATTGTGTAGAGGGACATCTACGGAGATGCACTTCACAGCTCCAGGGTAACTGGTGGAATGAGGAGAAAGTATATTGCCCCCCAAATCCAAAGAGTTCATGTAACCACAGGCTGTCTCAGAGCTGGGAATGCCAAAAAAAATGTTTCACAGCAAACTCTCCTTCTTTCTGGCATCTCGCTGTGGGTGAGGGGAGGGGAAACCCAGGGAAGGATCACTACAGTAGCACCTTTAAATAATATTTCATCCAATCACCATCTTAAGGCAATAAAAAGGAGTTTGCTTCACAGTATGATTTCTTTATGGTGGACATTTTATTATACCAATTCAGGTTTGCTGAAGCTACCCAGAAAAAGTCCTATGGCCCAAATGAACAGGTGCTTAATCACTAAAAAAAGCTCTTGCTCTTTGCATATTCATGCTGGGCTGCCACAAACCACCTGAAAACGCAGGCTTGGGCCAGGGAATCCCTCTCCACAGCCCTTACCCATGGCAAATCCTGTCCCGGCATTCCTGGGAGGTCATCTGGCTCCGATGGGGTCCCTGTGGGTTGCCAAGCAGCGGTTTGAGCACTGCTGTGCCTGCATGTTGGGCTTTGCTTTTATTCTCACTGCTATTACAAGAACCTACACTCTGACCAAAATAGGATGTTTCCTTCCACCAGCGTGGCGGCTTGGAAAAGCACGGACTTATTTCTGGAAAGCCCAGGGAGGTGAATGATTTGAAGTGCGTCACAGCTGATTAACAAAAATCCTTAAGTAAGAATAAGCCTCCTGTTTGAGCTACTTTGAAATAACCTTTAGCACAAATGTCTCTCTAGGCTCAGGATATCCAAATGCAAAGCAGACGGGTCCCAAGGGCTCTTTCCACTGCTCTCTTACACCTCCTCTTCATCTTTTTGTCGTGATGTATTTGCATTTAAAAGTAACAAAGGGAGAAAAATTACACCTTGTGGGAAGTTCAGCTCTGTTCACATGATCTGCTTTCTTTTTTTAGCGCGATGCTTCCTGTGTGCTCGGGGAGGTCAGTCACTGTTTCTGGCAAAGTACATTCCCAGCAGAGAGGGGCACGCAGGAGAGAAGGGAGCGCAGGAACGAGCAGTTTCTGCACAAGTAGCTAAGTAGCCCCTGCCAGCGCAAGAGGAGATATGGATTTGAAGGGAAGATTTTTTTCATGCAGAAATCCCCCTTCCTTCTGGCCCCCCCGAGAAGCTGCCAGAGTGAGCACAGCATCTCTGACTGCAAACCCGTGTCTCAGAGATGCAGCTGTTGATTTCAAGCGTGAGGGTGAACAGAAGGTTGCAGCCTCCTTGGCCTGTGACCTTCAGCTGCAACGGCACCGCTGGAGAGAGCAACGCTTCGGGCCAGCTCTCCTCACCCCTTTCTGGAGGCGAAGCTCTGGGTAGTGCCCTGCTGCACCCAGGGGCACCCAGGGGACGGGGGAAGAGAAACACTGGGGAGCAGCAGAGCCCAGTGTCCTGTGCACCTCCTCATCCCATGTGCCATTCGGGTTCAGCAGCCTTTTGCGACATCCCCGTTTTCAGGTGGGAGAGCAGAGGACATCCCTCTTCCCTCCTTCCTCCAGCACCACCGGGTGTGTTTCGGCTCCTCGGTGTGCGGACCGGGCTGGGAGCCGCCCCTGCCAAGGAGGCCTCGTCCCCACGCTGCCGGCAGCGGCCATGCTCATTCTTTCCATGTGATAAATATGGTAACAGAGTTTGCACAAGGTCAGAGCTGGGAATAAATTCCATTGCTCAAATAGGAGAGAGCTAAGTTTCATTCACTTGCCGCTGTTCCAGCTCTGCGTCAACGCCGTTTGTTAGGAGTGACCTATTACGGGTGACCTAGAGGCTGCCCTGGAAATTAAATTCACTTACTATCTCTCCTGCAAGCTTGCAAAAGCACCTCGGGTACAGCCAGTGCCCGAGCATGCCGGCTGTGTTTGCTCCTGGATGGGCTGGTGGTGCTTGCACAGGCTACACGTGTTCAGGCATCAACGAGGACAGAAAGCAGAAGGCCAGGCACAGCACGCTTAGGAGCTGTGGGAGGGCTGCCTGTGCACGGTGGTTTGGACACAACCAAGGTGGCAAGGCCCTGGACTCTGATGCCTTTTCTGCATCCAGAGGTCTAGCGCTTGCCACCAGCACTGCTCTTCCCGGGAAGCCGGCACCATCACGCGGTCGTTGCGCAGCCCCGGCACCACGTGCCCTGTTCCCAAAAGGCTTGTCTTGGCTTGAGTGGGAAAATCCCTTTCCATGCATCTGCAAATAGGTCCAATCGCTTGCCAAAAACGAGCAGTTGGAGACTGTGCTAATAGATGCATAAAGACACAGAATTATGCATTACAGGCAGGTTTTTTTTTAAATCTGGCATTTCAACAGCCCTGAGCACTTGCCTTTGTGACTTAAAAAAGGGAGTAAAATGACATTAAATATTCTATGTGTGGTGTATGTTAAATATGGCAATCGCATATTCAAGACCATTAATCTTTCTCTGCTACGTATTTTTCCCAAATCACATAGAAAAGACTTATTTTGGAATACCTGAAATATGCAAATGTTGCCCAGGTTAATAAATCATGGGCAAATCAACCGTCCATGTGCATAACAACCGTTTGGTGAACATGGGAGAGGAAAAACTCTCATCTGACCATAGCTGGTGGCCTTTACACAGTTCTGAGTAGGAGGTTACCTAACAAATGCAGAGTGTTTGAGATCTGCTCGGATTCGCCCCACAGTTGAAGTTAAATTAGTATTTATATACATTTATCTCTGGTTGAACAGCCAAGAGTGTCATTTCAGGTAACGATGTTTTGACTAGGGGGAATACACCATGGAATAATAAAACAGCTTTCTGCGCTATTGGGCAATAGATCATATTGGACGATGTGAATTCAAAATCTTAAAGCTGTACCGAGTGAAGGTGAATTAGGCTGCTTCATCCTCATGCTGGTTTGGATACTCAAGAAAACCATTCTCTGTCTTTGCTATCAAGAAGCTGGACTAAGTGAAACTTAGGTCACTCCTTCCTAAACTGTCCTGTTCATCACTTTAATTTTGAGAATTCAGAGAATAACGTCATCCTTACACTTTGATTTATGGATGAAGAGGGAGAATGTTTTTTCAGGATGGAAGGAGGTATAATTTAGTTGAGGAAACTCCAACACTGAAAACTGGCCTCTGAAATCTGATAGCTCGCCACTGTACGAATGTATAGCTACCATAGTCTCAGTGTGCAGAAGCAAGTTGTAAGACTCCAGAAAAACAAAGCAAATTACAGTCATTTCCAGTTCTCCTCACATGCATTACTAGATTTTTAATTGTCATCCATATGTGCACCACGACCAAAGATAATTCCTGCCCTAAGGAATTGCCAAATCTAGTTAAAGACTGATAAAAGTATAATATATTACAGGTAGGCCACCTCCATGTTTTAAAAGTATCCAATTAAACTTGAAAACATACCTGCAGAATCATCTGGTACTTTGTATTTATACAGATACGACTTCTCTAACTGAGTTAGGTGAGAATATGTATGCCCAGTGCACATCAGCGATACTCGCTGATATGTTTGCACTATATTCCTTCAATACCTCTCTGGGAACCCACAGGCCAATTTGAAATCTGTACACTGTTTATTTTCATTTTAGGCAGGCTCCCTCAGTGACCACATCATTTGTTCACTGACAGCACACTTGAAAGGCTCTGTTGCTCTGGTTTGTTTTTACTTACAGGCTATCCAAGATCAGTTCGGACGCCAAGACGATAAGCATCACAGCAGGTTTGTAAAGTGGGCTAGCAGGGCTCACCTCTGATGAAGGCGGTAAGAGTGGAGGTGCTCAGGCTAGCTTGGGAGGGCATAAACAAAGTTATCTTCAAGGGAGTAAACAGATCCATCTCTTGGCACGGAAGAAGGGTGGGAATTATGGCTGAATTAACTTTGTCTGCATTTCTACGGACTTAATGCATTTGTAGAATGAGTTTAAAGAGACGTTCGGATGTTTACAAAACCTTTCTGCTGTTTTCTGTTCTAAATACATTATCCTTTGAAATATTGAGCCTTGAGCCAAATGCTTAAGTCTTTAATGAGAATTTTGCCTACGTAATAAAATGAATAATGACTTCAGGTTTTGGCCCTGGATAAAAACAAACGTTCTTCCTGTGACAGAGAAAAATAATCCATTGATAAGAAGTATCTAAGTGGTCGCTGACACAATAAATCATTTCATAAGTCCCTGACCACTGATCTTTCAAATGCTTTGTAGTTTGAAACGGATACACTGCATGCTTTAGAAAGTCCTTAATTGTGCACTTTTTCCAGTACAAGTATTCAAACCTCTCATGTGACTAATACTTGTTTTTAAGACAAAACCTTGAGAGGGGGTGGGGTTAGTTGGCCTATGGCACGATGGCCGTCTCCTGGGCAGATGTGCTGGAAGAGCAAAGGGCACTTCTGACACATCCGTCCACAGGCAGCAACAGCTTGGCTCTCCTCTTTGGGTAATAGCACAAAAATATTCCTGTTGCATCATTTACTTCAATAAATCATCCTCTCCCCCAGGACATATTGGGTGATATTACTGTGTTTATATAAAGCCTAATCAATGCTGCTGACTCAGGCAGTTCCCAGTTTGGTGTAGTAGCAAGACATCCTTACAGTCATCAGGACTTGGCCCATGCACATTATTGAAAGTTAAATACCAGTAAGCTAGAGTACTACACTGCAACTTCTGTCAGTGGCTGCTCCTAGTGAATTATCTTGCCTACTGTTCTCTTTCAGAAACCTCTTCAGTGGAGAGTTTTTTTCTCCTCCTGGATGCTGTATAGCTACACAAATACAAGTGACCAGCAGAGGAGATCCCAGAGGAAAAAAAAAAAGCCAGAATAATCTGCTGAATTTGGTTGCTTTGAGTTTGATATTCCATTCCCAACTTGCTTTAGCATCTCTGTCCTATGCCAGAATTGCTTCCTCTGGGTGGGTGAGGTAGAACAAGTACCTAAACATTTCCTAAAGGATATGGAGCGAGATGCATCTTGAAGATGCAGAGTAAGAGACAGGTCCATGAATCTCCTGGATAGCTTTGTGTTTGTCAGCTCAGTGGTGCATCGTCTGGCCAGGACCGTGTGCGCTCTTTCAGGAACATGTATGAACTGATGGGAGATACAAAGAGGACAACGCACTGGGACTGGCCAAGTTATGCAATATACTTCCCTTACTCAGATATTCGGACAGGGTCCACTGGGTGTTATCAAGGAAGACAATCAAGCATTTCAAAAGTCTAAAATCTACACTTTTTTTCCACATTATTGAAGGAAAAGACAGATTAGAACCTATTTCTCTAAGCTAGGCTTGGGTCAGTAAAATTGATATATTCTTAAGGATGAGTTTTTAAAGATCAGTACCTCCCATCTGTAAATTAGCCCATTATCTCTGTGCAAGGTCTAGACTTTTAGTAACAAGGTATTTTTCTGACCAGGAGAACCAAGCTGATTTTTAAACAAAACTGAAAGAATTTATTTCTCGAATATACTGGAGAGAAAAAAAAAAGGTGGGTAGCTACATTTGTGTAAAATTTGGAAAGGTAACTATTCTTAAGTTGCCCCATTTGTTCACTCAGATGTTTCTCTCTCCACCATGTATTCTCTAGAGGAGCAAAGCTCTTATCCTGGATGTTTTAAATCCCACAAACCCACCAACAATGCAGTGCTCGGCCCTGTGATGTCTAAATTTCCTGCACGGCTCAAGCCCCTCATTAGTGAGATACCCTTTATTACAAAGCAGCCACTTTTGAAGGTGCAAGAAATCCCCGTAAGCGGATGGGATACTTTTTTACATCACTACCGAAATTTGCTGTTCTAACCTCCATCCCCAGGCAAACTGTGAGAGGTACGTATGGGACCGGCTACACCTCCCCTCGTGAGGTGCCGTGCTTTGCAGTCTGCTGCAGCTCTGCGGTGTCCATGCAACCATGAGGGTCTCTCCAGCAGAACTGAAGCCTAATTCTCTTGCGTCACAGAAAAAGCCTTTAAAAAGAAGGACAGAAAAAGTATGCATTATTTTTTCCCCTATGCTGGTGACCACAGCTTTACTCAAGAGTGTAAGGAAGGAAGTGGAGAAAGTGGGTCGCCATGCTCTCTCATACCAACAACTTTCTGCAGCTCCTCAGGCTAGTGAGAACGGGATCTTCTGAAATGTGCTATGATAGGTAAACACAGCACTGGGTGTATCAAGGATATCGAGGGCAATATTAACCATACCCCAGGGTATCTCTTTGTTTTTCTAGTTCAGACCCTATATGCAAACATTAGACATATCTACAAATAAATACGTTACTTATCAGTGCCATGACTGTGCTTCCAAATGGGATGAAGCAGGATAGGGCTTTGCCAAGTAGCTGCCCAAAGTTTTGTTTGTTTTATGAGCCAGATCTAGCTGCACACAACTCACTCTGATATAAGACTTACCTACTGTATGCCACAACTAAATTAATTGTTCGTGCTTATCAGCTAAGTAGTTTGCAGTTCTTTTTCTCCTGACTTAAGACACCCTTGTAGTCAGAGGGGAGCTGATGCACAGATGGAATTTTCTTCATCAGTGTTTCTGTTCCTTGAAGGGAAAGCAGTTTGTTGATTTTTTACAAAGAAATCCTCATGTTACCTGTTTTTCCACAGTAATGGAGTATGTCTCTCTGCAGCCTTTCCACACACTTCTATGGCTCTGGGACAGGTGTCTCTTCATCAGACCCCGCACAGCTAAACCCTTCCTGCGGGCAAGTGCCTCCCTTTCCACAAAGAGATTTAATTCCATCCTAAAAACTAATCAGGCGCTGGCTTCCAATTAAACGTCCATGCCTCCATCTTCAGAAGTTTTCACCTTGTGCTGCAAACCCCACTTTTCCTCGCTGCCAGCGCTGGTAGTCCCAGGATGGCGCCTGCCAGCTTCCTGGTGGTCCTGACAGGGAAGAAAGAAATGGGGAGAGGTCTGTGAGGGTCCCCCCAGCGCTGGGTGCATTTCAGCTGTTCCCATTTTAAGTTCAAAGCCTTCTACATGGCAGCTGAATGGGAGGCTTTCCAAAATCTACAGGAGGCTGGGAAGGAATCCAGCATCACAAGGAGTATCCTGACGGAAACAGAAGAACTGGCAAATAAGCATATGTGAAACGTACCCCTTTTTGTCACAACCAGAGGCACTGTTTTCCCAACAAACACCCTACCCATTTGGAAAAGAACAGTTGCGCTACCTGTTTCTGTGGATATGAGCCTTGCTGCCCAGCCAAAGAGAGCTTAAAGCAAGCAGTCCCTCCTTCCTATACATTACACTGTGCCTACCTTTTGTTCCCTTTCCAGTGATGCTACCCTTTTTTTAACAGATGGTATTTTTCTAACATCCTAGACCTAGAAACTATAGTAATGTCATGCAAATGGGCTCATTTGCAGGGATAAAGACTTATCACAAGCACGACTTTTATAGGACTGGGCCTTATATTTCTCCTTGAAGTCCTTGCAGTGATTTCTCTCCTGCCAAATCCCTTTCTGTTTACATCCTGCTCTTACATTCAGACTCCATTTCCTGTGGCTTTGGTTTGGCTGGGGTTTGCGCTCTTTTTTCCTTCTTAATCCTTCAGCTTTCTTGTGCTGTATTTTTTTGCCTCTCAAGCTCATATTAGCGTTTCTGTAATCAGACGACCTCTGCACAGCACTGAAATGGCAACACTGCGGGTCTGTCTCAGAGCATTAGTTTGCAAGCATGGGACGAGGCAGAGAAAAACACTCCGTGTCTAAATCCTACCGTTTAAATTATTATAATGGACAGTGTTTGCAGAAAGTCCTTTAAATGTTTTTATTTTTAGCATTATGATATCTCAAATGTCATGCATGTTGCAGGCACAGACTTTGTAAGTCACAGATTTGCACTAAAATCAGTGCCTCCTCAACTTTCTTCATAAGCAGAGAGCGTAACTCTTTCCTGGTCTGCCCTTCCCTTTCTCCAGCGGCTGCAATAATACCAGTAGCAATTCAGAGGAGCAAGAGGCTCCTGCTTTGTGTATATCAGTGAAAAGCCCAAGGACAGAGCGAGCCAGTGTTTCTGGCAGTGCAGCCGCATGATAATTAAACAGCCCTGGTTACATATCCCTCAGTGCAGGAATGGCATAGTTTCCTGGTGAGTTGGCAGAGGCAGGTAATAAAGCTTGCATGCTTACACGTCCATTATGAACAGACCTATTAAGAGCCTCTCCTCCCAAAGGAATGCTGTAGTATACATGGAAATGAGTCTGTGGTCACCCAGCATTTCGCAGGTATCCAGCTGCGCACTCAGCAGGCACCAAGCATGCAAAGCCGTACTGCGCCTCCCAGGCAGAATCCAAATATTCTTGCTCAGAGAAGCAGGATCCTTCTCGTTTCAGCAGAGAGGGTCCATTTGCTTTTAGCAGTATTTGGACCACAGAACAAAGCCATTTCTCACTCCCTTCAAAGAAAGATGGTTGTACATGTATGTACAACCCCCAAGGTTTTTTTGCTCCATCTAAAATCCTCCCAATTATTTCACAAGTTTCTTAGCCAATATATCATTGATTGATCACTGTTGCTGTAACTCCTCCTAAACAGATAAAGTATTTCAAGCACTTCAGAGCAAAGTATGTCCCCTCTCTGCACTGACGTGTGTAGAAATGCCTCTCATACTTTCTGGATCTAGCTTATCTTTCCCAAGGGTTGAGGCATGACGATCCTTCGCTATTCTTTTCCCCAGTATTTAGGACGGTGCTTCTGCCTTTCTCAAAGGATGAGGGAGGCCAGAATCTTCCTCCATACATTTTGCTGAAGTTACAGTATTTCAGACAGGTTATTAATGTTACTGTTATTAATTGTTTTGGAACATATTTTTACTGCCTTATAATATTTATGGACTTTATTGTGAATCATCTAACTGCTCCCTTCAGGCATATTTCCTTTGAAGTAAGGGGTGCAGTGTAAATGCCTGAAATCTCAGGAGCTGCTAGGGTTTAGGATGCATGTGATGATGATGAGTATTTCCTTCAGGAACTTCATGTTTCTGGGATATTCTTAACATCAAACTCTTGCATCCCTTGGACAATCAAAACTCCCAGGGGATCTAGGGAAGTTACAGTCCAGCCAAGTCCACTTATTCCCACAGTTCGCTTTCCACACCTCATTAAAAAAGTGAACCAGGATTTCTCTTCAAAACTTCAGCAGCCCTGCGCATTAAGAAGAAACCTCTTAGAAACAAACCAGCATACGCTGTTAAGTGCATACAGTACTCTGAGAGGGATTATATGGCAATAAGGGGAAAAAAAAAACTAACCAGAAAAATATTTTTAAAAAGCAATGCAATACAAATGAGACCAGCAGCTCCGCCTGACTCCAAACAAGATTCCAAGGTCTCCAAGGACTCGTCTATGCTTACAAGTTCTGCTACTTTAATTATGCTAACACAGAGCAGCATAATGCCTTTCTGGCATAGTAGCAATTATACTGGTATGGTTTAGTCCAGTTACACACAGCAAAACAGAGCATACTGGCATACATTTTTTATAGCTCTGTATGCAGAGTGCAGTTTTTACTGGCAATACATGTATCAACTGAAAAATCACATTCTTGTTAATAAAACCTCAGTGTCAACTAGGTGTAAGTCCCAAGTAAAGTCACTTTTACTTGAACTTGCTTATTTCACTATCATTTCTCCCAGGGTTTTCTTTAGGGATCTTTTTGTCATGACCCCCCTTTGCCTTCCCTGCTGTGCTTCTGTGTGCGCTTCCACAGCTTCCAAACCTCTTCCCAGGTTTGATTCCAGGCTGGACTCCTCCCAATCCTCTTGCAACACTTTCGGATCAAACCAATGGGTATGATCATCTAAATTCCAGTTTTCCTTCTAACAGTCACTTCCTCTTCTTTCCTATCAGATGGGTTAACAAACCAGCTGCAGCAGAAGGCCAACACGAGCCCAGTTATTCCAGCAGGACAGGTGGGTGTTAGGCAATACTGTTACCTGCTTATTCCTGCATTTTCATATAGGAAGATAGGGAATGAATACAATTTGAGAGAGGTATAGTTTTTCTTCTTACCATCAGACTGCCTCACCAGCCTATTTTCCATTGCAAAGAGGTTTCCCTAAGTACAGACCTTATTTTCCCCCACGCAAGTTCTCTCTGAGGCTCTTGCACATTTAGATTTATCAGATATTTGAATTAGAAATTAACAGCCACCCCACAAAACTGGATAAGGTACCTACGTGTGTACATCTATCTTCCCTACCGCTTCTCTAGTAGCAGCAACATAATTACCGCCAACCACAGGAGATCACTACTGGAATAACTCCTCCATGCTTCCTGAAGGGAGTTAGCACCCCCTCAGCCCCTGTGCGCACATTAACACATCTTTCTCTGAGGCATTCACAAGCTAGAGGCAAAAAGGGAGGGAATTTTCCATCCAAAGCGAAGACGGCCATCATCTCTGAGCATATGTCTTCATGCCACAGTTGGCACTGGTAGTTTGAAGAGGAATCTGAGAGCCCAGGCTCGCCTATTAAAAATGAGTATGAAGAACTGTCTCTTTATGTTACTACCAGTCTGACTGTCCAGGGAGATCTCCTGCAACTCTTTGGACTGGTACACTTGAGGATTATTTCTCTGCTAGTTGTGTCAGCGGCAGAAGCAGTTGGATTTTGAGAGGGGAAGCGTGAGAAGGGCATTGGAGAACTGCCTGCACTTCATTGATGTCCTCCTTGCAGATGGGGTAGGTACCAGGCTGCTGTAAAATATCCCTCAGGGAACTAATCCACAACCCCAGCCAAGAAAACTCGCTTTCGCCTGAAACACTTTCAAGCTTGTACCTCTGGGAGCTGGGGAAGCACAGGGCTGCACAGTGCTGAGTACGGTGGGGTTTTGATCCCTAATTACTTCATGTCGGTCATTTAAACAACCTAGCGACAAACCGAGGAAAGAACCTAACTGACACGACTATTACAGAAAAAAAAAAGCCAAGCTTCAAAATCTGACTTCCTTCATATTTACTCGACTCAAGTGAGAACAGACAGACTGCAAAACACACAGTGGTAGGAGTAGGAAACTGAAGCCCCGTATTGACTCAAACATTAGCCTGAATCCTGTGATGACCCAGATCACAAAGATTAAAAGCATGACAATCCTTGAACTAATGAAGTAGGTAAGTGGCTAGGACTTAATGATGGTGTGATACTTGGGTTACAGTTTGTGTACATATTGCAATGAAGAGAAACTCTTTGGCTAACTGATGAATTTATTTTTCCCCTTTTTTCTCAGCCTGTTGGGAACCAGCACTTTCATTCTCGTAGTGTCTTGATCCTGCCAACAATTCTGAGAGGGATGCTAAATGCTAGTAGCGTCAGAAATGTAGTAGTACAGAAATGGCTCAACTTTCTCCCATCAGCTGCCCTTTTTCATTATTTACACTGTAAGCTGTTTAACTAGGGCAGGGACAACTTATTTTTATGGATTTGCATGCTGGATTCAAAACACAGCTCCTATATTTCACTGGGACCATTAGCTGGGACCATTAGCTGCTGCTATAAAGAAAAGTAAAATAAAAAATCATACAGAGATGTGCGGTGAGAAAGTCTGAAAAATGGTTACTGAAAAAGCCCACATATAGAAAGGGCAGTAGTCCAATGATAAGTGACATTTAGTACAGTTATGTGAGGGTGATAGAGATAGCAAACAAGGCACTAACAGCACTTGTTATCAAAGGAACAATTACAGCACCAGCAGTTGTAGGTGAATGTGAAATCTCTGTATAAAAAAGCCTGTACCTCTACCATGCTGCTTTGATAACAAAAGCGAAGAAGACACTGAGCTACTAAACTGCTGCATAAAGAAGGAAGATGATACAAGCAAGTCAGGCATTGTTGCGAGTCACTTCAAACTTCAGATAGCCCCAAAATATACCACATTTTCTAAACCTACGTCTAGGCAAACGTGAGCAGTTAGAGCTTGTGGCAATGGCTTTTTGAGGTGTTCAGATACCACAGTGATGGCTGCCACAGACGTACGCATGCTTAGAAAATATTTCCTAGTTGGTTGCCACTGTGAAACTCTCTTTCCGTTTTCACGTGACTGGGACTAGACTGCAAGGGACGTCATGCAGTGGGAGAGACCGCTTGTCAAAATTAAAGGACCAGAAAAGAGGACTGTGGCTTTTTTCACTTTTGTTTAGGAAGAGACAAATCATGGAACATGAGGTATTACAGCAGGGCTGTCTAAGCCTTGGGAGACAGGATGGCAGTTTTGGAGCCCTTCTGTGGACCAGTTCTGACTCCTCCTGAGCCCTGTGAGCACAGAAGCTGGCAGGGCTCGGGGTCCATCCATGCACAGGGGCTGTAGGAGGCCTTGGGCTATGGCCTCACCATTGGATATCCCTGTACTACTAACTGCATCCCTTCTAACTATCCTTATAGACTAAACACTTGGGGGATCCCTCTAAACACTGCAGGAAGGTACATCATCCTAGGCATTAATATGGCTGCCAGCCTTGTACCTACTGGTGTTTTGTAATCAGAGGAGTGAAGACTGCAATTAGTCACTCATCTTTCAAGCCTTTATTTTGAAGAAGGTAACACTCCCAGCTACAACCAAAATGATTAACACAGCAGAAGCTGTAGAGCAGATGAGTAAATAATAACCATCTGACTCATTTCTAACTCAGAGATGCCTGGAAACTGAAATTAGCGAGTCACAGAGCAAAAGGCTTCATCTTCAGCAATTTCACCTTTTCTTTTTATTGTACATGAAGAGAGAAAAGTCTGCAGTGCATGGGCCTTGTGACAGTGTCTTGCCAAGGCCATTTACAGAGGAGCCTGCACTTTGTGATATTTGCAGACGTGCCATGCCTTAAGGCACAGTGTATGGCCGGGGGGCTGCAATGCACCTTCCTGAGCCGTCGGCACCATGGGGCTCTCTATTTCTGGGCCCTTCTTACTCTCCCACCTGCAGGTCGCCAGAGGTTTGGGTTGGTGTTTATGATAACGGTCAGACAGCTCAGGATTGATTTTAAAACAAAATTGCCTTGCTGCAAGGAAGGCTGAGGTCTAAAGAGTAACTAGAGTGTGAATTAGAAGAAACCACAAACTAAGAGAACCCTGCTTATGTTCGTGAGTGAACTTACTGTCTGAAGGTGGCTGGTCTCTACCAGCCGCTGCTGACATCAGCCTGCTTTTCTTTGCAAATATGTTGATTCACAAATGGTCCTCACGGACTTAGGAACTAAATCCAACACTCTTTGCAAATCTTGTGTATCCCTTATGCTGCAAAGAAGCCTAATTTTGAGGGTCTAAGTAGCACATAAGTGTTATATAGGGTTTGTGCTCATCCCTGAGCAGGGGAAATTTTATTAGAATATTTAACATAACCCGGCATTGTGGAGGGAAGCCTTACCTTGGATGTGCCCACAGAAATTCATTACAAGAGTAAATACCTGACATAGAAACGATTCACCTTTGACAACTTGCAGTCTGGATTTAGGACTTTAAGAGGTAAAATGTTAAGGCAGATATGAAAACTACTTCATCTGAATGTAATCTGAATGTCCAATAGAATGTCATTGTAGTCCCAAGTCACCCAAATCAATGACTGCTCAGAAATGAGACTTAGGGAACATTATTCAGAGTTTCAAATTAAGGAATATAAAAAATGGAGATAGCCTACATTATTCATAAAGGCTGGTCAAATGAAAGATCCAAAGAGCCTGTGCTTTCAGAAAGTTCAGTCAGTGATGATCCTCTGTCTAAAGCCATTGGACCCCATAAATCACTGAGCCACAGTGGATTTCAACACCCACAGCAGAGAAGCCCAAATAAAAAGAGGAAATATTTAAGAGCACAAAAAATTAATAACAGTCCTGAGCAGCAGAAGATAACTTCCAAATCTATGAATCAGTTGCTTCATTATTATGTTTACATAGTACCATTTGTTCTCAAGAGTTTATTAAAAAATAGCATCCTTTCCAATTTGAGTAGAACAAACCGTACCAAAACCATAACCAAAACATATGGTCTACCTACGATTTTGGCAATTATCAAGTGTGCTATTTTGAGTTAATACAATTATTAGCAAGGGTTTTGCAAACATTTTGGATGCTCCAGTAATTCAAAACAGGCATGATATGTATTTGCCCGTATTTGTGGCAGGTCCTGTTGGCCTCCCTGATAGTGCTCTAGAGCTGCTCACCTGCCCCAGCAACCTCACAAGTGGGCTGAGGTGCGGTGCCTGTACAACAAGCTTAAGCCTCCCCAGCTGTCCCAGCAGTCCCAGCACAAGCAGCAATGGGAGGCTTCCCACCCTCATGTCCTCACCCCCTGGCTTCAGAACTGAGACCTGCTTTTTATCTTTCTGTGGCACTTCCACAGGCTGTCTTCCCATCCCCATTACTCTGCTGCTCTCCACCCATTTTCCAGTTATTACCAGTCAAACCCAGGATACAGCAGCCACAAAAAGACAATTTTTAGCTCAAACATGATGTCAGCTGAACAACCCAGACCACGTCTTTGTCTGGCATATCATCTTTTCCTTTGCCTTCATCTGACCATGACACTAGGAGGCCTCTCATACAATCATGTGCCCATTTGTCCTATTTCTATTGCTTCTCACCTAGTTTTCTGGTGAAATTCCTGGTTGCCGTTAGCATAACTGTGCATACACAGCCTGCTCGATGCAAGGGAAATAACCTCTCACCCAAGGTGACACAGTTACCTTTCTCCCTCCCTTTTTACTGCATCTTTCAGAGATGGAAACTTTAACCCCATTTGACTCCAAACATTTAATTGAGCCTCTTAAGCATTGAGGCCTAATCACCCCCGGCTCACTGAGAGGTTGCAAGAATACAACTTCAGCACACCTATCAACTGCCTCTCTCCGCTGACTGTAGAGGGAGCATAGATCCCTAATTCAGGCACCTTACTTACGTGCCCAAGATTAGTTTCTATGAATCCATGCAGTCCTGTGTGTTAATCGATATGAGTATTGAGGTCTGATATATATATCTTATTTAGAATAGTTACTGTATTTCTGCGGACTTATCCAGCACCCAGGGGAATGGGCCTGGAGCTATTCTGGAACACAGATAAAAATAACCACGTGCAGAAGTTGCATGGCTAGTGTAGAAGTGTAGACTCTCAAGCCCTTGTAGAAAAACTGCCCTGGGCAAAGGGTCCTTGGCAGCCTCAGGTGAGTTCTGCATCTCAGAACCACACCATCAGATGCAGGCTTCGTGAAAAACAAATATGCCAGGTCTCTAAAAGGGCCCAGTTTGGATCCTAAATTCTCCTGCCTGAGCCAGCATACAAGTGAGCACTCGATAAGGAGTGCTCTCTACACACCATTATCAATAGTGAGAAGACGTCAATACTCAGCATTATGGAGTGTTTTCACCATTATGGGTAGGAGCACTACCTTCATCTGTATTTCATCTGGAACCACATCCGTTTTTTTCCTGTACAGTTATTGTACACTAAGCCAGCGAGCACAGCCCAAGGATTTTGTTTTGTTTGTTTAAAACCTGCTTGCAGCCATCAGGTTTTGAAATCACACTTCTTTTCAACTGCTGAAGCAACACTCTGGAATGACGTATCACAAAAGTGAGGCCAACTGCTTTCCAGAAGGAGATATATCATAAAATAAAATAAATGACAAAGAAAAATGGGCCACTGTAAAAGCAAAATGAAAATAGTGCAAGGTGGTAACATAAGCAAGCAAAAAAGCAAAAAAAAATGTACAAGAGCTCACACCACTCTTTCAATCCATAAAAATACTCAAAGAAGGGCAGCAGTATTCAGTGGAAACTACACAACACCACCATCGTCCAGCCGCTTTATTCTTCTCTTATAAAAATGGATCTAACATTAAACACTGCAGCTCCTTGTTAGAACATGAGGTACTAATGCTGGCCACACACTATGAATCATAGTGAGTTTCTACCTGCATTTAAATTTTCTGGACTTTGAACAGACTGACCTAACAGCTAAAAATACAATCCAGTTCCCATTTCTAAAATCCCATTTCTGCCCATCCTAGCAGTTCATAGCTGGTGATGGTTCGCTGTGAAGGTACCAGTGCCTTCTCTTTTCGAAAGAGATATGATGCAAGCTCTTACTGATTGGCGTGGATAGGTATTCAAGCAGACAGTTTCTCTGAGCTATCAGTTCTTAACTTCTGCATTGCCCAGACATGATGACAGGAATCTAGAAGTTAATTACCTTGCAATTTTCTTTCCTTAAAAATATTTTGTAAGACTGACTTCTGGCTCCTGCTGCAAGACTGTGGGAACACTGCTGCTGCCTGTGTTTGGTCCTGAATGGCACTGGCAGTAGCAAGCAGTGAAAGACGTTATCTTCTTACTGCCCACAGAGATAAAGCAGGAGAAAGAAGAAAGGGAGGTGTTAACATCAAAATTATCACATATATTATGGCTTCTCTAAAAGATATAAAGTTCCACACTGGACATCCACTCTGACTTAACAAAAATATAATTCAAAGATAAACTGATAATTATGAATAAGTGGCTCCATCTAGTTTTGCATAGGTAGCTGTATAATAGTATGCAGACAAGACTGATTAGACTTGAAGATGTTTCTATGGGACTTGTAGACCAATCTCTTACAATATGGAATTGAGGTTTTCTGTCACGCATAAAGCCAAATTCAAGCATTCGTGTTGCATAAGTCAAGTTTGGAAAATTATAATGATTCTTACATAGTAATGTAGCTACATAATTTACAAACTTCACCAAATACTGCTAGTCTCACAACACATTTGGCAATGCCGTATACTGGATATGAAGCAACTCCATAAACCAGGATTATCTTGGGTATCCAGCATATGTATCTTCCTAAATCAGCTGCACTTGCTTAAAATAACTAGCAGGTCTGACTTAAAAGCAGCCATTCCTTGAAAGCGAAACAAGTCTTTCCAGAGGAGTGGTGCCTCTTTACTTGTGTGAAAGGTATAATCCCATTTAGCTGGCAATTTCATCTTGACAAGAAGCATGTACAATTATATTTTTACAATTCCTTGACCATAAGAACAGAAAAGCCCTACTAACTCATTAAAAACAAATCATGCTAGAGAAGACTTCTACAAAAATCATGGTCGTAATAAAATTATGTACGTTATAAATCAAACACTTTACCTGACAAATAGGAGTTACAGGAATTTGTAACAAGTGAAAGAGCTGTAATGGCGAATTTGAAAAACCTATTTGTTAACTGATAGATTAAATTAACTATGTAAATAAAGCAGCAAGTTTTGTAAGTTTATTTTGCAAACAATACTACATTTTTTCCCATACAATATGCATTGTTTGTATCTCATGCTCATTTTCTTCTATTCTCAGTCCAGAAGCAGAACTACAGCAAAGTAGCCAAATTATGACCCACCATTGGTAGTTCCTTTTTCATTTTAAAAACCACAATCCTATCCCATCCTGGAGCAGAGGGTCATTGTGCTCCACAGAGGGGCTGACCCAATCTGGGACTACCCCCAAAAGTCAGAATATTATTACTGCTGAGAAGTCAGTATCTCTTGGGTACACAGTAAAGATTATCCACATCTGACTAATGACCTCTCCTGGCCCCCATGGAAGAGTTTGGGGAGTAGACAAGGAGTGTTACAGAAGCCAGAAGAGCTGGGACCTGCCTCATATGTGACCCTGGAGTTGCAAGGGAACCATGGGGGCAGACCCTGTGCAAGCTGACGGACAGGCCCCATGGAGCTCCTTGGTTCAAGGGCAATCATGGTGGCTAGGGCTGGGCATGGGTGAAGTGTAGCTCAGGCCAGGGTTGAGCATACAGGGGGGTCAGGCTGAAGGTCTAGGGCCCTGTGGGGCTGATCAGGGCAGTGATGGCCAGCTGTGCCCCAGCACTGCGTTTCTCAAAGTCTCCCTGGCTACCACCAGCCTCACATTGACTGTGAGGCTGTTAGTATGCAAAATGGAGGTCGTATTATTACTCCCACAAAAACCTGATGGCAGCTACATCTTTGCCTGCTTTCTCAAGGAAATGGGACTTACGCAACCACACCGTCTGTTATTATGTCCGTTAGATGTACCCCTACAACAAATCCTGAGTCTGTTGGCCAATTTTAACCACATCTGACAGAAGGGCAGGGGTCTTAAAGATAAAAGCTCTTCTGAATGTCATGCGAATCTGCATGTGGGTTGTGGTGGGGAGACCACAGCAGTTATTCCAGCATAAGAGATTGCTATGAGATCTCAACAGCTGTGGGGTTTTTGGCTAGTCAACGTGCAGCAGACCTCAGAGCCAGCCATGGTACTGTCTACGTCCTGCCCACAGGAGCACTGGGGCACCGGGGAGGTCTAAGTACTCATGTGGGATATCTGTGGCTAGTAAGGTGCTGTAGGACATCGGACACCTATCATAGGAAACCAGTTCCCATTAGTTCTGCTGCGCAGCTTGTTGTTCCTTTCTTTAAATTAATCTACAGAAGAAAGATGCTTGTTAAAGATCACAGCAACAGAGATGAAGTTTGCAAGAAAGTGTTGTCAAGAAACCAATATTTTAATGTCTGATAGTTTCAAGTGCATCACACTGACATTATAGCACAACAACATTATACTGTTCTAATATAACTTCTGATGCTCACATAATCTGTAGATCACCATTCTGAAACTCTCATTAAAAAAAAAAATCCTACTGCATTATTATTATTTGGAATTTTATGTTGAACTAGACCTTTATAGGCCTCTAACTCGCATGCAGCAATGAAGGAAAACTGAAGAGAGTAAGTAGTTTTCCAGTGTATTCTCTTGCAAAGATGAACAAGCATCTTAGCAAGCCATTAATCCTTAGCACTGAAGGGAGCAATAGGAGAAATCTGGTGAGCATACTAGCACCAGTTTGCAGTCAGTTGACAATGCCATCTTCTAACTTTGAAAGCATCATAAAAATGTGTATTTCCCTGCCTTCCCCATCGCCACCAGCACCTTCAGCAGAGAACTACTCTAATTGCCAGGAAAGCAGAACACCTTGCGGTACCAACCACAGGAGGATGTGGTCTGTGCCCTTGGGAAAGCCCAGAATCACCAATTCTTGTCAGAGTGGTTGAGGAGGAAGGGAAATGGAAAGTTGCCGATTTTGCATAGCAAAAATGAGAATAGCATGCTGCTTCTTTTAACCATTCCCTAACTAGAATTGGGAATGTACAATTTACTTTCTGTAGAAGAAGAAATTGGAACCAATATTACTTTGTTCAGTTCTGTTTGTTTGTAAAGAAGGAAAAAATTCCAGTGTCTTTGAACGCAAAAAGAATCAAGCAGCAGGAGAGACAGGCTTTGCTCACAAATCCAATCCCCTTTATAGCCAGCATTCTGCCCAAAGGTTCTTTTTTTAATTATTTCTAACATTGCTAGACTATTGGTACTTCCGTGGCTGCGGCGATCTCTTTCTTACTGCCCTATCTCAGTTTCTCTGTTTTTTCTGCCCTTCCTCACAGAACCACAAACCTTTACCAAACAGCACTCAATAAAAACTCTTTACCTGCATATGCTTGCGCATTGGAAAATAGCTCCTACTGTTTCAGTTATCTGGTCCACAAAAGATCTCTTTTCTTATCAGGTTACTAAAATTTACCTAAACTTATTAAAACTATTTACTCCTCTAAAGGCCTAATTAATGTTCAGATGCAGCAAAATGATAGCAGCATGCAACCTGATTAAAGACACTCAGCATGACATGGCCTGTGAAAGTAATACAAAGAATTTCAACTCTGGTCTGCAGAGCTAAAAGCAACACTAAATCACATAGTGCTACAATTCCTACAGTGACAGATTGTTTGCAGTTAAAAGAGATCAGTGGTTAGTGAAAACAGCAAATGTAATACAGTAAGTATAGTTTGGGGGGCAAGAAAAAAGAAACTTATTAAGAAAAGACTGAAGAAATTGCTAGATCTTCAACTAATGTCAGTCAGTATATCTTCAGTGAAGGTGATGAACTTATTTAATGTAATGGAGCTAAAAAAATGGTCCAAAACAATTATAAGAAATTAGGATGGTCATAAAAGAACAATGGGGGAAAATAAATAAATTAATGAAAACTAGTTTCACTTTGCATTATCTAGCAAAAGAAAAATACTTCAAGTAATGTGCTTATTATTACTCAGATGAGCAGAACATTCCAATATTCTAGCTATAAACCAAGCAACCCCACTCCTCCAAGTGCTTGCTGACTGTCTCTTCTCGTTGTCTGTGCAGACTTCCAAGTTTCTTCAGACCCACAGTACTACTCCTTGGAAGCATGAAGTGTCTCAGCTGTGGCACCCACTTTCTAAGGCGTGAGAAACAAAGAGCCAGTGCCTGGGAAGCGTCCCTTCCTAAAGGGAGAACAGTCGGACAAAGACAAGCAAAGCACATACAGGTTTTACAGTTTGGGATAACACAGTGATTTGGCCAAGGAGTAAATGTAGGCTGTGCAAACATATAATGCAAATGAGCATGAGCTGATTTTGAAGTGTTTCATAGGTTAAGTATACTTCCATTCTGATAAATTAAAGTTTTTGGAAACCAGTTCTTGGCATTAACAAAACACTCTTACCCCCAAAACCAGGGCACCCCTTGTGCACTGTATACTGGGGGCTTGGGAAGGTCAGCCTGGGCCAGGCGTCGTTCCAGTAACATAGCAAGAGAGAAGGAAGAGTCTCAGTACCTGGGAACAGTCCCTGCCCTGTTTAATTTACTGGTATAGTCATAGTCTCAGGTTGCCAGTGATCTTCATGAATCCTTTGCTATAGCTCCATCTTTGTAGATGTTTTGGCCTTTAGAAGCCAAAGGCCTCAGCAAGTCATACCCAGCACCTACATGGGATGATGGTCATGGTAAGCTACTTCTACAGTCAGTGTAGAGAGACAGGCAGAGAGTAATTCAGCCCACCTGAGATGTGCCTTTCTGCTACAGAGTGCCTCTCTCTCTCCACTGACTAGAGAGCGCCTTTGTTATCAGGCTTAACATTTAGGTGCTCCAGGTTGGTGCCTACAGCTGGATAGGATCAGGCTGCGTGTAAGTCTCTGGGTGTCTGTGCAAAGCAGGGTTCGCAGCCGTGCAGACTTTGTACTGAACTCTAAACCAAGTGATTCTGCACTTAGCTCACAAAAGAAATATACAATTGTGCACAAAATAATAAACTTGAACCATATTTTCCAAGCCTCGGTTTCCACAGCATTGTTTGGCAATAGATCAGACACCCTCTAGGGTGTCTACAAGCTTCCTGCATCTCACCACGTCTCCTCAAAATCAAGGTGCCTTTCTTTGATGTTGTAGGGTCTCATAGTTAAATCCCTTTTTCTCCTGCTTCAAAAAATCGCCTTTCTTTCCCATTCAAAACCTTTGAAGGACTTAATAAATCTTCCCCTTTGTTCCCCCTGTGAGTCCCTCTGGAACCACCATTCTCTTAATTTCTGTTCATTCTTCCTGTTTGAGAACTTTCCACTTTATCTGGTACAGCCATTAAAGTTAATGGCTCTTCATCACTCTGACAAGTATGTGGAATAGACCCAGTCAGCAAATGGTCTGTTCCACATTAAAAATACGACATTCATAATAACATTGTCCAAAATTCATAAGATGTGTAGAACATGCTGGCCACCCCATATGCCTGGAATCAAATAGGGTTTAAATGTGGTTTAAAAGGGATGCTTTACGGTTTTTTCTATGATAGAGTGCAGGACTGAGCCTACTTTAATCTCATAAACAGCAGCTGACCAGCCAAGTCAATTAACACACATATTCAAGTAAGACTTAAATACGGTTGGACTCGATGATCTTAAAGGTCTTTTTCAACCAAATGATTCTATGATTCTATGACTTTGGTGGCAATGATTTTGAAATTTCACCCTTTTTTTTTTCCTACAAAAAAGGTAGTCATTGGTAATAATAAAACTGCAGAAACAAATCTAAGTGTGTGAAATACCTGCTTCCCTGTTGGACGGGGCAAATATATACTAAAGATGTTTAAGTGACAATAGTTTTGTAGTGTTTAGTAATTATATGTGTAGACAGCAGTACATTCAACACTGGACTACAGTGAAGACACTTTTTAAATAAAGAGCTGAGAACTTATACATCCTCTGAAACCTCTGTGGTAAAAATTGCTGAAGACAGAAAACAATTTTTGATCTAGGAGATATATTCGGAGGTATGAATAGGTCATTTCCAACCACAGAAATCAAATATATACGGTTATTATAGCAATTTGTCTACATTATTTTGGAAACACCGTGAATATTAACGGAAGTTGTCATAAGAAGAGAGCCCATCTTCTATCCATTAGAGTGATCTAGAAAAATAATCGACTATGCCTGTATTGAATAAAACTGGAAGACATCTTTTAACTATACCCCTCTCTTTTTCTGAACACTTCAATTTGCAGAGTGGAAAAGCAGGCGTAGGTTTCACACAGCACAACACCTGACACATGCCCAGTACGGCTGTTGACACGGACAGAATAAAAACACATTACACAAGAAATTCAGGGCACGGCAACAGTACTTACAAAAATTCTCCTCTCACTTAGCAAACTTACTAGTGATGCTTCTCAACAGCCATAAAAGTCCAAAAGTCAGATCAATTTTTCTTAGGCTAGAGACGAGCAACAAGGTCTGTGCAATAACGCCTATTTTTTGAAGTCATACTGCTGAAATCATAACAGGACTGGGTATTTTGGGATCAGTGAAGATCCTGTTTTACCAAGGCTTATGTTGAAAGAACACCTAATATTTTTCTGCCTTATTTCTCACACACTGTTTATCACGTATCAGCTCAGGTGCATTGATACTGTTTGTGAGAAACGCATGGGAGCTGTCTTTAATCTACAAAGTAATCTATGTCCAAACCCAATTATGGTTTTCCTTGATTGCATTAATTTATCAGCCATGAAATGCTCTCCTATTTCATAAGTTTCTGAGCTGCTTCAAAGACGTGTCCCCAGTGGCGGCTCCCCAGAAGACAAGAAGCTTCCACAAGCAGTGGGGTAGCAAGTGGGCAGTGCATGCGGTGACAGCATGATGCATCCTGCGGAAAAAGTAATCGCATTTATTTTTCTTAAGAAAGCCCTGTAAGTCATTATTTTAAGACAAGCAGAGTAGATCCAGGCACAATGCTAGACTTTGTTGCACTGGTTCCCGACTAATGAATGCCTGTAACACAGGTGACGTGTGGAGCGGGCTGATAAATTCTGTGGGACTTGTGCCAGCTCTGGGCAGAGAGAGTTCAGGACAGGCTCACATGAATTTTCCAGCTGGGGCCAGAAATCATCCTGGCTGCAGCCGGTGGAAGTGGTGGGAGAGCAGGACACCACCTGGGTGAAAAAGGGAGGGGAGGTAGCAGCAGCTGCCCCACAGACAAGAAGAAGCACAAAGATGCTGAAGGCAACTAGGGGAGCAAGGAGGCAGTGTCTGCGGTCCAGCAGGGCACCGTGCGAGTAGTGAGCATCAGCTGGTGCCAGCTACAGAAAGGCTGGGAACAGGTGATTTGTGTGCCACCCGGCTCATGGCAGGACAGAATCCTTACAGATCATTTCATTAACTTGCAGAAGGATGCAGCAAATGCATCTGTCTTTGTCGGATATTTTTGGTGTTGAGGATTGCGTGGATCTGGGACACCTGACACCAAACTCTGCAATTATTAGGCAGATAGCCCAGTGAAGACCTGCTGAAGTGGCACAGTGTAAAGGAACATTGCAGGCCCTTTTATTCTGTCAAATTGAGGGACTGTCTTGAAATCAATTTAATCTTAACAGAATAACTAGAATAGAACGTACAGTATGAAATGAAATACAAATTTGTCATTTAACATAATACAGTGGTAGGACACTAGAAGCAATTACACAGGCAATAGCAATGGAGCTGGATGCTAGTCAGCAAGATGTCTAACCCAGGCCAACAGAGTACTCAGAGGTAGAGGTGTCCTGGTCCGAAGTACACATATTTCAGAATATATAAATATATATACCCAATATAAATACTTAAGATTGTATATATGTATAGTCTTAGTCCAGTGCTATCCCAGTATATATTTATGTTTTTAACTGTGGCAGGGAGATCAGGATCATGAGTTGCCTTTAAAAGCAGTCCTTTTAGAACAGCATTGAGCTTTACTTACAGATCAGCTCGTACTTCTGCTGCCTACCTGTTCTGTAAGAAAATGGATGGCTTTACTTTCCAGACACCCACTTTAATGTTATTTTTTAAGGAAAATTTAATATTTTAAAAGAAATTTTAATTTCAGAAAATGGAAATTTACATTTTTAATTATAAAATCTGGCCTTCAGGCTCATCTGAGGAGTTGGTCCTTAATGGCGTAAGTTAGTACATTTTACGTCCATATAACTTTGACGACTTTGGTGGTTCTATGGTCTCCAAACACTAGAGAAGCATCAGGCCACCAGCTTTTACAGGAGGGGAAAAATGGAAGAGAAATCCAAGATACCCTTGTATGAGGGCATACATGACCAAATAGTTTAGCGTATTTTTCCTTCAAGGTCTGTTTTATGTTTTATCTTGTTAATCAGCAAGAAATTATCTAGATAGGAATTAAAGCAGGTGCTTGTTTATACTATAATTATTCTGCTTCACCTCAGACAGTTCTGAGGTCTATTAAGACAGAAAACCGTCTGAATCTTTTCTTTCCTTAAAAGCTGGCAGCTTTTTAATGAAGAGATAGACCAGAGTAGCATATGCAGTCATTGCAATCTGTTCTGATCAGTGCTGGCTAATTAAGGCTTTAGCTAACTTAATTTTGAAAGATGGTTTGAGTTAGAGTCTGAAAACTCTTGTTTAGTAATACAAACGAGAACTGAAAACACATGTTACAACAGAGAGTGAAACAGCACTTGTACGGCTCATCTTAATGGAGGCTGTAGGTGTCGCTGACAGCAGTTCATTTCACAGTAACAATTTTGACTCAAGGAAGATGACATCTTTTTAAAGTGTTAAATAACCTTCCAGTAAACTCCGATGTTTGAAAAGGGACAATAAAAATGAGAAGGTTGGAGTAATAAGTGGTGGGCTTGAGTGGAAAACCTTCAAAAAAAGCCTTTATTCTCTGCAAGACATCTTTTCCAAGGATTCAGTTTTGTTTCATTTGAAGGAAATGTCAAAGCTTGTCAAACTAATAGAAATTTGCAATATGGAATATTTTCCCAACACCTTGAACTAACTGTCTCTCCTAAGACATCAACAGGACAAGAAGTTCTGCTGTTGCTTCTTGGTGTTTTCCTGAAGGAATAAGCAGGACTGGTAGGACCAGTGCACGGGCAGCTTGTATAGCATGGCTACTCCATGGTGTAGTGGGTTCGAGCCAGAACAATATTAAAGATGTGCTCATCATTTACATCACCGGAGTATTGAATTATCTAAGTGTTGTCCAGTATGTTCCTTCCCCAATAAAGATGAAATTTTGAAGAAATGCAATCAGGTGAGATGGTGGCTTTGGTAGTAAGACCAGCCTGAGAGAATCCCAACCCCATCCACCTCCTCCACCTCTCCAGGGGAGATGTGGGTTGTGACTTCTGAAGCCTGCTTTGCACTGAAGCCAGGGTACCTTGTAACGGCATGGTAAACCCCACAAACTTTAGAACATATATTGAATGGCATGCAGTATAAAAATTGTATCTTTTTACGTTTTTACATGACTGGGTAAAGATAAGTATGTCTACAGCAAAATTTCAGGTTGGAGCCCATTATACTTACTGTGATCAACTCCCTTTATACTGTTAAAAATGTTATATATTAAAAAAATATCGTTGGCTCATCTTTTAAGAATACTCAAACAGATTTAATATTCCTGACATTTGGCTACCTGTTTGCATTCACAAAGCTCTTTCTTGAAAGTGAAACTATAGCACTATTTTCTCAGCAATGTTTAACTTTCTGCTTCTTAAATAGTAAAGCAATACTGCTATTTAGATTGCAAGAACAGCAAGAAGAACATTTGCTCTGTTTAAATCTTCCCGTTCTGAAAACATGGTTTATTTATATATTTAGAATACGTGGAAACACACTTGAAAAAAAAAGTAAAAAAAATAATAAAAGTTACAAACCAGAGTTATGAACTGAAATTACCATAATGGTATGAAAAGGCAAATATTCAGAGGTTAAAAACATGCTATGTTGATAACTGGTAATTCAGGATGGAATTCATCTCTTCCAAAAATGGCAAGGTCGCATACTGTCTAATCACATTCATACTGCATGAAGTTTTATTTCTCTCAAAATCTTTGTCTTTTTAGTTGGTGTTGATCTAAGATGTTAGAAATGATTGCAATCTACAGCAACAACGGAAAAAAATCAGTTGTTAAACATGTCTGACTCTTGGAGATAATTCAAATGGAAAAAAATCCAGGTCATTGGCCTTTTTAAATAGACCCCCGGCAATATTTACTCCTCCATAAATAGCACAGTCACATGAAATAAAACTGTGTTCAGTAAAGCCTGCAAAACAAAAGAACAATTTACAGACTGAAACACAAACTGTGGCTCGTGTTCGCTGGGTAGGATTAAGTGAGCTTGCTGCACGGTCTGTGCTTAGTGCCTGTGGTGTCAGATCCGCTGGAAGGAGAGCAAGTCAGGTCACCGAAGGTGCTCCATCCTTCAGCAAAAGCAGGGAAATGCTGGGATTCTGCTCTAGACGGTGACCTGTGAGAGACAGCTTTTGCTATAATGTCACATTTCACTGTGGCAGAAACAAGCACCGCTGCCTTTACCATCATGACTAAGAGCGCATCTACATAAGGAAAAATCATGGGCATTTCTGAGCTGCTTTAATTCGACCACTATGGCCCCATCACTGTAGGAAAGGTGGTACATTTCCCCAAGGTAGACAAGTCCTAACATGGAGGTACATACTTCTGAAATCTCAGTAAGACCATTTATTTAATCTGCTGGCAAAAATTAATCTTTTTGGGTGTTACAGACAAAAAGACAAATGACTACATTACTATAAACACTATTTACATCTAAAGCTCACATCAATCTTATCACTTTATCTCAGGTCTTACTTCTTTTTTTCCCCCCAAAGATCCAGCTCTGGGAATCATGCTATTGCATAAGAACCACAGCTGTCTCTTTTAAGTCTCTTTCACAGCTCTCAAAACAGTTACGAAAAACTTGAAAACATGAAACAACTGCACACAAAAGCTGCATAACCTATAAGACAAATTAATAGTATCCACAAGCGCATGTGACTTGATTTCATTCATTAACTAGGGAGTGGAAGGATTGATTATAATTAATTAATATTAATTATTAATTATAATTAATCAATATTTAAGACTCCTTACTAGTAGCACTCATTCTGCTTTTTCAAAAATAAGTTTAAAAAATGCCTCTGAAAAGGTATAGTTTGAAATTGAGCATTGTTTGAGAGGGCAGATTTGCAGATGATGGGTGCCAGCCCACTTGCTAGCAGGCTGTGGAGAACTGGCTATTTGGCTCTTTGTTTCCAGTTGCTAAATCACAGCAGAGACAGATGAAAATATAAAAATACTTTTCTGTTGTTATTCTCCAAGGAGAATAGAATTACAAGCGAATAGAATTACAATTCAAGATGCAAAATTAATTCCTTACAGAAAGTATTCTACACTGTCAAAGTGCTCAGACACCCTGGTACAGCAATCCCTTTCCACCTTGGATTTACGGAGATATTTCCCCATCCTCTTCACTTCTCCTTGTTACAGCCTATGTATCTGGTTTACATCTCTTGGCCACATTTTGTACTTTTCTGGCTGCCACAGTCATTAAGTTTCCAAGAGCAGCTGATTCTTAGCATGCAGTAATTCTTGTTAGCCTGCTGAGAAGCTGACAGAATAAACCTTGTTGTTTGTTTGTTTAATTCCCTTCACTGAGCATTAAGAATTATTTCTGAAAGAACTCCAGCTTCCAGGTGTTCGCTTTTACATGCAAACATTTCATAACAGAAATAGCTCCCTTTTATTTTCTAAATGCTGTGTTGAACAATCTTCACAGAAGACTGTAAAGCCGAGGATTGCGCTCATTGGCATTTACGGAGGTCTGGTTTGCCACAGACAAAAGCATTTAGAAAGTGGTAGTGGAAAGGTTACAGTGTTTTTTGTGGTTGGCGATGGTGGTTGGTTGTTGGGCGTTTATTTTTGCATTTCAGTAAATACAGGTGCCAGTTGTTACACTTAAAAATACTATGAATCCACTCCTCTTGCTGAAGATCTTTCCCCATTTTATATATAGAATGCAAACAAACCTTCAGCACAGAGAACACATTAACAAATACCTATGTCCTTATGTTCTATAGATTTTTGTTAAGGAAATGTCATTATGGCAAAGATGCTAACTGACTTTGAAAGCTTAGTTGTAAACCTATATCCCTGCGGGATGCTTTGCATCTTATTGAGCCAGAAAGACTGCTGTTGAGTTCTCAGACAGCATTGTTTCCACCCAAAACGACAGTTCAAGACACAGGCAGAATTAAGGAGTTAAATTGGGATACATTGGCATTGGACTATCAGTTATGATAATCAGTGTATGTGTGCATGTGTGTGCCTGTGTGTACGAACTTCTTAAAATACATTTTTTATTTGCAACACAATCACGCTGGATTGTCTGACAGAAGATTTAATTAAAAGGTTTTTAAAATAACAACATGAATCAGAACTAGTTTTAACAATCCATTGCCTGCATATACCCATACACATAGTTTTGCCTGGAAAGACTGTAATGACGTATTCACAGGTATGCCGAAGGAAATCGAACTCAGGGCCCTTATAAAGAAGGTCTCGCCAACTAACCTCTGATCTTCGAGTTCCAATCCCAGAATTTCAAATCCTGCTCTGGGAGGAAGGTGACAGATGGTCCCTGAAACAACTGATGTTGTTGATGATGTTATATCATTTAAGGATTTATCAAGCAGAAGACTTGGGAACACTTCTCCAGGGCAGACCACAGAACTTGTAAACATACAGTTTAACCTTAAGTATGTGAAGAGCTCACTTGGTTTTACTGGGACAGTCCAAGTGCTTAAACTTAATTCCACACAAGCTTGAAAGAGCACAGCCTTAGCCCAGAAAGTGTTTTAAGTTAGTTGAAATACACTGAAAAACTGATGGAGTGGTGCAGTAGTAAATATAAGCACAGCTGCAGCCAACAGGGCTTTTCCTTAAAGATTTTCATTTTGAGAAGGAAATAAAAGTAAGTTTTCATAACCTTTCTCCACAAACCTTCCTGGCTGAGAGTTCAACCACTTAGGGCATCCTCTTTACTAAAATATTCCTCCCACTGTCTCTGAGAAGAGCTAGATTTCGTGTAGCTTGGCCTCTAAGCACCTGTACAGAAGAATGGGAAAGCAAAGCTATAGTTAACTCCTCGTCTGCTGGCAACCAGACAACTCCCTGTAGCAAAAACTCAGCAGCAGCCTGGTACTCGAAGCACCACGCTTCCAAGTCAAGTTGGTCAGGATTCTGAAAACAGATGATACATCATGTTCTCATTCACCTTTCCAAAGGTCTTGCTCCTGGGTAAAAAGATGCTGAGAAGGTGCAGGAAATAAATTTCTATGATTGAATGAAAAGAACTGCAAATGTGACTTTCAGTTAAATCTGTTCCAGAATGTTGCTTCTCCGTTTTGAATAATGATCATGAATGATAGGGAGCATTCTTTCGAATCAAGTTAGATACATGCGTGAGGTTTTGCAGAATCAATGCTTCAGCGCATATTGAGGGCTCTTATTTGAGAGTGGGAATAGCTTGGCAAAAAATCACTATTCACAACATTCTTTGTGGACACCTCAGACTTTTATGAATTGGATTTAGAGCCAGCAGCTTATAACCTGGCATCATCGCCGTATGCCTTTAAATACACTCTAAAAACCAGCGGGTTCAGAAGCTGACTCAGAGCAGCTCCGACAGCTGTGTAGGAAGCAGTATGTGCAGAAAGCAGGGAAGGGCAATCTTCAGCCTTCTCAAACGCAGCTATTTCAGATTGCCAGTCAGAGCTCTCACTTTCATTTTTTTCTCCGAATACCCCACTCCCGCAGGCCTGCATGTTCCAATGATTTCATACATCCATGTAATTCCACTGACTTCAAGTGTACATTAATTCAAACATTACCACTTCAATTTGGGAAGCTGTAGCTGGTCTACGGAGCTGCTGCTGATTCTTTTCCGAAATAGAAAAGTTATATTAAAAAGACAGAAGAAAACTCAACGGCTAAAAATACTTTTCATTTATTTGAGAGAATAAACCAGTTTCTTTTTGTTTGGCTAACTCAGATTTCAGAAATGTTTCTTTTACGAGTGATACATGAAGATCAGGTCTGAAAATATCTTCCAGTGCAACTGATATGAAAATCCCATCGTTGCAAGACCACACCTATTATTTACTGAGGTCTTTGCGTCATGAATTTCAACTGCCAACAGATTTTTAACAACGTAGTTTTAAACAGCATAGCAGCCATTCCAAAGCCTAGTAACCTTGAAGAAAATATTTTAAATCTCAGAAAAATATTTTTATGTTACTTAGAACTTATGTAAGGCTTTTCATTAACAAATTCCAAAATATTTAATTGATGAAACGTTAAGGTAGACTCTTTTACACTGGTAACAGGCAGCAAGGCTTGAGTTTCCAATAAACAGTATACAGGACACAGTGGGCAGTGTCACTTTCTAAAAATGGGTTCAGAAGAAAATGACAGCTGTTGAAGGGTAGGCAGGAACAGAGGAACACACCGATACAGGGTCTGGGCCTTAGCACTTTCTCAATAGGAGCTGTGGGCCCCAAAGTGAAATATGCATTAACCAGGTAAGGAATGCAAGGATTTCCTTTATTGCAGTGAATACATGAGTTGGCAGTTTAAAGGACAAGTGCCTGAAGACTGCTGTTTTGTCTGTAAAATGGATTTTGTAATATACAAAAAAAAAGAAATAAAAAGTCTATACACCTACAAGAAAGACAACAGTACATTATGCTTGTCCCCTATCATTTCTAGATACATTGTATCCAGAATTGAATCTAAAGTATACAGAAAAGAATTCTCTTAGAGTACTCTCCATCTCTCTATTTCCAAACACTAAAAAGTATCTCACCAAAAGCAAAAAAGATGGGAGGTACACAAGTAATCATACATTAAAAAGTTAGTAGAGATTGTGCTGACAGAGGAAAAGAAAAAGGAAAGCATGACAGAAGGAAACACTGACAACAGTTTCTATTGAACAGGCTTCCACAGTCTTAGTCTTCTTTTATGTTTGCATAAAGCTATAATCTACATTTGGGTTTTCATTTATGGTTTATACATATAAACTCTAACTCATGAAAGCATTTAACAAACACGTATGATTACCTTATGGTATTTATGTCCTACCCCAGCTACTGAAACTTGAGTGTGTATTTAAAATACTACAAATACTTATTTGATGAATTGGTACATAAAACTATGTAGTAAGAAGAAATGTGCTGACGTACATAAAACTTATCTCTACGTGAATGACTACAAGCTAAGGCATCCCACATGTTTGCAGTTCAAAAGGGGGGATGTTCATATACAGAAATGGCACCAGGCAAAAGTCAGACTTTAATGCGGCCATGTTCTGCATGCATAATCATGATTTTCATATGCTGCAGCAGTCACAGTTCTCATTTCTCATAGCCTAACTTCAGCCTGAACCATATAAATTGTACAAAACAGAAGAATTAGTAACTCCATAAATATTAACTCCTTGAAAGTTAAGCACGTGCTTGTTTCAGGCAATTTTGTGCTTGCAGCCTGCAAAATGAGACTGTGACTCAGTGTGAGAAAGCAAACACCATGGTAACCCAGACTCCCAAGAGCCAAATTCATCCGGAGATGTAAGGAAGACCAAAAACGTTGAGATGCCAGAAGGGTGGAAAAAACCAAGCCAGAAACACTTCGAAGGTGGCATAAAGCGCACTAGCACGCTGTCGTGACTCCCAGTGCGCGCCGCTCACGGTTAAGCACCCTTTTAGCACTTTCCCCCGTGAGGAGCGTCTCCAGTTACCGCGCACGGCTGTTAACAGCTTGTTAAAAGCATCAAGCGCGACTGTTGTTTTCCCAGCAGCTCTAGTACTGTCAGGAAAGCCCCTGCCCTGCCTCGCAGCCCTCACCCCGCAGAGGACACCGGAGCCGGGATCGCCGGCTCGCTCGGCGCGCCCACGGCCCGGCCCCAAGGGCGGAGGCACCCCTCAGGCCCCGGGGGAGGCCCCAAGCTGGGACAGCCGCCCTCTCTGCACGCACCTCCTCCTTCTTTTCGTGCACTTTATCAGCACCGGCGAGCGCAGCTCTGGCTGCGCTACAAACCTACAGACCCCCGCTCTTCGCGCCCCCCTCACAGCCCAAACCCGGGTGGGGCAGGGCGACCGTGGCGGGGAGAGGGCCCCGGCCCGGGATCCCGGCTGCCACCTCTCCCCCCGCCCCCGCCGCGCCGGTCGCCCTGACAGCTCGTGTCTCCACAGAAGCGACAGCGAACGGGCTTGGCTTCCGTAAGGAGAAAAGCCCTTCGCCGCCTGCGACGACGGCCGCCGCGGCCCCGCCGCGCCTAACTTCCCCGCTCCGCCGCTTACCACCTCCCTCTCCCGGCCTCCCGACCGCCCCCCAGCGCGGATTGGCCGATGCCCGCCCCACCCACCGTCCCCACCCCTTCCCCTTCCCCTTCCCTCGCGTCGTACGTCAGCCAGGAAAACTCCCTCCCACCTCCCCTCCCCTCCTCTCGGTTGGAGAAGCTTGTTGTCAATCACGCCGTCCTCGGTGCGCGTCCCAGCTCCCGCGTCCTCCCCAAGCCCCTGCGCGCGGGGGGGGGTGTTCCACGATCCTCTCTTTTCATTGGCTGTCCGGCGCTGTCCATCATCCAGCGCCGCCAGCAACGGCCGCTCCTCTCGCCCCTTCTTGCCCCTTCGGCTGTCGCCCCTGCCCCGCCCCTTTCCCCTCCTTCCTGCCCTCAACTCCACTCGTTCCAAGTTGCGCGGCCGCTCGCCCGCCGGGTCCGGGGCTCTGGCGGCGCGGCTGCGGCGGGCGGAGACACTCGTGGCGGCCCCCGGCGGAGCAGGAGGGGGCAGGATGACGGCGGAGGCGCGGGGAGCACCCGGCGGCGGTTGAAGGCGGAGAAGGGGCGTGCGGGAGCGGGGAGTGGAAACCGCCTCCCCAGCGAGCTCGGCCCAGGGGCGAGTCCGGCCGATGACAGCGGGCTCGGCGCGGGCTGGCGCAGGCGAGCCCGGTTGAGGGGGACGCGGAGCGAACGAGGCGGGAGCGGGGCGAGCCCGGCCCGCGGCGGCTCGCGTCGCGCCTGCCCCGAGGAGAGGGGGACCCGGGCCCCCCCCCCCGCCGCGGGGAAGGTTGGCGGGGGGCCGCCCCCGCGGGCGGGGGNCGCGCCCGCCCCGGCGGGCGAAGTTGTTGGGTTTGTTTGTTTGTTTTTCCCTTTCCTGCCCCCCCGCCTTCCGCTCCCCCGCCGGCCGCCGCTCTCCCCCGCCTCTCCGGCAGCCGGCTCCGCGCGGAGAGGAAACTGCGAGGGAAGCAGGAACTGAGGAGCGAGGCGGCAGCCCGGACCCAGGAGCCTCCCCAGCGCCCGGCAGCCAGCAGCCCGCGCCGGCACCACCGCCGCCCCGCTCGCCGCTAGGACGCTAGCCCTCTCCTCCTCTCTTCCCGTCGCTCTGGTGTGCGCAGGCGGGCGTGAGGGCAGGAAGGACTTGGGTTTGTTTTTTTTGGTTTTTTTTTTTTTTTTTTTTTTTTTTTTTAAAGCCCTTTTTTTGCCCGCCAGCTTCTCCCTCCGGTTTAATATATGCTTCTGGAGAGCGACGGCCCCCCGCGCCGCCTCACCGCCCAGCCATGTCGGCGGCCATCTCTGCCGCGGAGAAAGTGGATGGCTTCACACGGAAATCGGTGCGCAAGGCTCAGAGGCAGAAGCGCTCGCAGGGCTCTTCGCAGTTCCGCAGCCAGAGCAGCCAGGTGGAGCTCTCGCCGCTGCCCCAGCTCAAAGGTACCCATCTGTCGTCCTTCCCACTCTCCTCCTGCACACCCCAGCCCTGCGGCTACAGGTGCCGGTGCCCTCGGCCGCCCGGGGCTGCCTCTTCGGACACCGCTTTGCCTGCCCCGCGCTGCCCTGTCGCTGCCTGTCCTGGCTTGTCCCCTTCCCCCGCACCCTCTGCCCTTTAGCCGTGTCCTCCTCCGCTCCCGGTGCTTTCCAGGTAGGGACCCTGCAGGAGTAATTCTGTGCGCGGATGGGCTCGCTTCCTCTGCTCATGTAAACAAGTGTCGTACAGGTCGGTTCTCGTTTACTGCCCGGGGAATGACTCCTCTAACTCGCCACCCCTTTTCTGAGTAATTTAGGAGTAAGTGTCGGGCGGGCAGGTGTGCTTTTTGAGGGCTTACTGCGGACAATGTAGACGGTAAGTTGAGTTTAGGGGTGCGGGGGATTGAGCACTGGAACCTAGGAGCGAGTAGGTACCTCCTCCCACGGGGGGATTTTGCGAAGAGGAACTCTGTGCCTGTGGCATAATATCCTGAGTTACCGGAGAGAGTTTGCGTTTGGCTTATTTGTTCCTTCCCATCACTTTTGGAGAGCGTTTGAATGACGTTTTGCCTGTCTTATTTTAATGATCAGGAGTTGTCTCAGAGACCTTGTCCTGTATAGTGCTGTATGCGAACGCTCACAAGTGAACAAAAATTGTAGGTGCTAGCATCGCTGACGTTAAAATTGATAGTGAAGGTTTTATCCTTTGTACTGGAGCTAAAATCTGAAAAGACTCAGTTCGTTAGATTACAAAAATGAAACAAAAGTTAATTGCAACCTTCCCCACCTTTTGAACATCAAAATAAATTTCTGTATATTTCTTTTTTTTAAAAATGACAAAAATAGTTATTAGGCAGAGAATATAAACTTTTTATTAAAGTATTTGACAGGGACCTGAAAAATAAGGGCTAGATATTACCTTAACATGACCCAGCAGATTAATTTTACTTCCACTAATGTTAAAGTCTTAAGGTTTTTGAAGCTGCATCATATGATGGTGGAAAAAATCTCTGATGGTTTGCAGCAAATATCCAAAATCTGAATGAAATACAGCAAACTTAAAAATATTCCTAGATAGTAAGTAATTTTTTTTGTTTGATTTTTATGTCTTTTACAGTCATGCCAGTAGTATTTCAAGACAATTTTTTTTTCCTACTCTGAGTGGCATATGTACATGAACCATAAAACTGGCTATTAGCAGAAACGTTATTAAACACAAATAAGCTTGGGCAGCAGAGTAACAAGGGGAGGGTTGGGTTTTTTTAGCATGTTTGTTGCAGCGGCTGTGGATGTTACTTTTAACAACAGCAGGGGTGTTCTTGCTGCTTCTTTTTGGCTTTCTTTTCTCTGTGAAGTTGTGTCCTGTCTTTACACTAGTTTGATTTGAGGGATTTATAAATGGAATAATTTGTTTGAAATTAAGATGTTTCTGCTATTCACATACTGTTCAGACAGTATGTTTTCCTCAGAGATCTTTTTTATAAAACCACACTTGAGACCTTGTAAAAGCACTTGGCAAATATCACACATAGGTGGCAGACTTCAGAAAGTTTGAGTCCTGATCCAGCAAACAGTTAAACATACATACTTTATGCAGGGAGTAATTCCAGCTTAAATCAGCAAAATGTCGAAGTTTACATTCTTTGCTGAGCTGTGACTTTAATCATACAGAGTTAAAAATTTAATATTAAGTCTTATAGTTTTGTGAGCGCAGTTTTACAGCTTTTTACTTATAACACAGAGAAATTTTGCATGGCGTCAGCAGCTCAGATGTTCAGAAATTTGGGCCCATAAAATATCAGAGGAATTTTTTCAGTTATGCAGAGTTTTATAGTAGGTTGAATTGCCTTAAATTCTTAAAGGAAAATCATATCTGTCTTTATGATTTAAATTTGAAGACTTGCCCTCTTAACCTGCTTCAGAGCATAAATTGTGGGCAAAATATACTTTTATGAGTTACAGTATCCCAACTAGCCAGTTAGCAGGAAGTTGGGCAGCACTCTTCTGCGTGTTTTCTCCCTTGGGTTTGTGATATTAGATTTGTCCTGAACGTAGCTATGGTCATGGGATGATTTCTCTCCATCTGCTTGAGGCGCCCTCTCTCTCTTCCTCTCTTGAACCTCCCCTGCCCCCCAAATCAAAAAAGCTTCTAGAAGGAAGGTGTTTGCTCTCTCTATAAATGTATAGTTTTGTAAAACTTCTTGTTCTAATTGCATACGTTTTGAGAAGATGAAGCTTTGCTTTATTCTTTAAAGCCAATATGGAATTCAGTAATAGTTGTGATGCTGCCAATGTAGTATCATCTACAGAGTAGTAGCCAGCGTTCCCAGGGAGGGGCTGAAAACGGAAAGTACAGTCATTATACTGATGCCTAAGGGTGCTCAGCATACACTTACGAAATTAGATTAAGACTTAAGGTTTGTCAGACTGGCCTAAAATACTTGCATCTATTTTACTGGAAGGAGAGATGTTCCAGAAGAAAAATAAAAATTACCCATCCCCTTTAAATACCTTCTTGGGTAGATAGTGTTGTGGTTTTTTTTTTTTTTTTCTTTTATCTAGGGACTGTTGTTTGGCACTGAAATGGCCAGATCAGATTGTGTAACACACTTTCATAGTTGTGTTGCTTGAAAGCCTGTAGACAGATAATCTTAAAACATATTTCTGGAGTTAATTGTACTGCTGCTGTGTATTAGCAAAATTCCTTAATTTGGCTGCATGTTGTATCACTGCTAGGAGAAGAAATATATCTGTAATTAGTAGGTAACAGTCCCAAATAGTAGGTACTTCGGAGGTTTTGTTGGGGGAGTGAGATTGAGAGGAGGGGCAGCAAGATTGTGTGTTGTCATTAACATTCAGCTTATTTTTGTGTGTGATGATATCTGTCATTTTTAGATAAAAGCTCAGCAAAACCTGACATGTCAGGATACATAGAATAAATTAGTAATGTGTTCTTCAGTTAAGTTAGCAGGTTTCCTATGTGTTCTATTCAGGAGAGTGTCCATTTTACTGTATTATTTAAAAGCTGAATAAGAAATACTGAAGACCCAGTAACTGTATTTAAAAGAAAAAAAAAATCTTGTTAAACCTGTTAGAAGTTGAAGTTGCCTTTTTTTTTCCCCCCATCTCCTTTTCATTTTGTTACTTTATAGTTTACATAATACAAATCCTTTGAAAAATCTGCAGCCAAAATAACGTGCTGGTTAACAGCAGGATTTTATTGCTTCATCGACAATTCTGAGTGTTGAGTTTAAAGAAATCTGGCAAAGGAAGTGTTATTTTTAATGTCTTAAGTGGTAATTTTGTCTCGATAGCAAGTCGTTTTGAAAGACTGCAACAGCACATGCAGTTACCTTCATTTTTGAAAAAAAGATACAACTTGACCTTGGAACCTGATCTGACTCATTACAGTAAAAGTATGCATACTTGTTTCTGTCATTTTTGGTTGAAGAAGCATGTAAAAATACAGGTGGAAAATAGTGAATAGAAAACATATAACTTGTTTTTATTTAGCACAGTTAATATGGTCTGTCAGGTTGTAAAGCAAATATACCTTTTTTCCTGTGTATCAAACATGTCAAGTGCAGCTGGAATGAATAAACATTTCCTGATGCCTTTCTGTGATCTTTTCAATAGTGAATATCCCTTTGGGAAGATGCATGTCGCCACAGGCTTATTTCCTATATCATGCTCAGAGAACAAGTATATGAAAAGAAGTTCTTAGTATTAATTTCCAAATTAAACTGTCTCCCCACAGAGAAAACTCTGGCCCTTACAGCAAAAGAACTGGAAAGTGGTCCAAAAATCTTTCAACCATAGTCTAGGGATGGTTATAACGATCTCTGTGGGGCTGAGATTTACAGTGGCAAAGTATACTGGAATAAGACATTTTTAAGACTATGTTCCAGTGTGTAGTTTCCGCATTCAAATATGGGGTCTAAAATAGGTGTTAACAGTAGTGTTTTCTTTACTTAAACCCTTGAGAGAGAGCTTGGATTTGACTGAAAACCAGGTGCTGTGTTCAAGTTAGGCTTTTGTGGAAACGTTACAGGAAGGCCTAATAAGCTTGCTTATGGGTAAAATTTTAATGCTATTAAATCTATTTGGGTCACTTCCAACCTTAAACTTTGAATGTTTTGGATCATGTAGTGTGTGCTTCAGAGTGACAAAAATAAGTGGAGTAAAAACAGCTGAGAGGAATTCTCTTCTCATATGAATATTAAGTTGCCTTTGCTCCCCAAAGGAAAATGTCCTTCAAAAATTTTAGAATGGTTTACTTTTACTACAGCCTTGATAAATGTTTGTAAGTGAAATGACAGTTTTCTGTCTCAGATTTGCACTTTTTCTATATCTCTGATTTATTGTTATTTCCTCTTCTGTAGTCTTCCATCCTATACCTTTTGTATTCAACATCCCTTGCAAGTACAATCTTCCTGGGTGAGTTTTTCCTTAAGAGAGGTAATCTTTATTTCAGATGAAGAATGAGGATGTTCTGTGAGCAATTTAGGTTGAACACTTATGTATAATCTCAACAGGGCACACTACAAAGTAGTCAAAACTTCTGTTTAGTGAAGTTACAGTCTTGAGAAACAGAGAACCTATAATAGCTAAAGAAGCTTTAAGAATTTTTTAAATATTCTAATGTAGTTTCATGAAAAATGGGCTGTTTAATTTTTTTCTATATTAAGGAACTGTTCCTAGTTTATGGATTGGAACATTTAGTCTTTAATTCTTAACAAATTGACCTTTTTTATCCTTAGACTTGAATTTTTGGTCTTGGAATATACTTCCATCAAGAACAACTCCTAAATANCGCATGAACTTTTCTATTTAAATCTTTCGCATCTTCTGTGTGCCAGCTTAGTATCAGATTTCTTTTTCCATATTAGTTGCTTTCTAGTTTAGTCAGATATTAGTTTTGCAGGTGCTGAATTTAATGTTAGTTGCTGTAGGAAATACAAATGGAATTACTTAGCGCTCCAGGCTATCTGGTCAAAAGAAGATTATTTCAATCTACAGTTTTGTTTTGTTTTTTTTTTTAAAATATCTGTCTATCTAAAAATCATACGGTGCTTTTGAAAAGGTGTCATACCAACAGTTCTGGACAGATTAATATTCTGTTTAAGCATAGAAGGGGTATGTGTTGTGTTCTTATGAAAAAAGACACTTCCCTTGGAAGGGTATAAAATTCAGCTTGTATACCATTGTAGTCCTGACTCCTGTTTTAATCTAGCAGGATAAAATTATATTTATAGTCTCATAACAGTGTGTGGATTTTGAAGGTTGGAACCACAGCCTAACTAGATGAATAGGTAGTAAATAACATCTGTTGTATAAGACTCCCTTGGCAAAATGCTCCACTAGAAACTGGACTGGCAGTGACAGCTTCTTTTTAATGTCTGAATCACTGATTTTTATCAGAGAGTCACTGAACTAGTTTCTGTTAAGTTTTGCTGAGTTCATGGCCAATGAAGTATGCTGTCTACAAGATGGCTATTTCGTAGTATACTTTTGACTCAAAGGCAGAGCTCGTCATACTTAAGGTCACCTACAATTTTCCTTCACAAGACTTTATTCTCAGCTGCGTGCAGCATTGCTAAACTGTTTGGATTAAAGTTTTCCATGCCAAGTATGGACAGTTTTATTTGGAACTGTTCCTCAGGCTAATTTTCTTAGTTTCAGCAAAACCAGTTCAAACTGCTTCTAAGACTAGAGAAAAATTAATTGTATATTGTCAATATTTAAAAAAAACCCAACAGTTTTGGTTTAATGTTTGCTGTACTTGGGAGCTTAGCACGTAGTTCTTAATGCAAATGGATCTGATTTGGTCCAAATTCTAAGACATGCTCAGCAGCTGTCATAGCTCAGTAGCAAGACTGATGATTCAGTATCTACTATGCTATTCTGTATAGATACTTCAGTATATGCTATGCTACTCTCATCTACTGTGCTCTGTGAGGCTACTATGCATGGCTTTTCTTTGGTTTTCTTGTCTGTAGTAGCGCTAGGCATGGCAACTAAGTGTGTGGAAAACTTCTAATGTTTTCTTCTACAAGTAAGAACCCAGAAGTGTATTACAGGTAAGGAGACAGTATGGAAGTGGTGGGCTGATTAGAGAAGCGTTAAGTGGGAAGAGAGAGCAGAAGCTAGCTCCTCTCCAGTAGCTGCACTAAGTTCAGTATTTAGAGTCTCAACACTCCTGTTGGCTGTGAAACTTTCTGGAAATGTTTCTTCTCATACTCTCTTCTAGTTTCTTCATAGTTTTTCATTGCAACCATGGTTTTTGAACTTCCCGTGATCTTCCTGAAACTTCATGGGCTTAGGGTTTTTGTTCTGTACATCAGGAATTGATTGCAGATGAGTTGGTTCATCAAATGAGAGTCTTTACTT